>LVTN01000936.1:44221-63956 GCA_001649415.1 Musa itinerans | reverse complement strand
CTGCATGTCTTACTTTCATCGTAGTTAATCCTACACACTTATCTCAACATATGGATTAGATAACAAATGACAATTGACTTCATCATCAAAATCCGAGATTCAACATATTGTTCTTCCTTCATATTCATTGTTGTGCTTCTTGTGTTGTTACTATTCTTCTTTGTATATCTATACTTTATAGTATAAAAAAAGAAAAAAAGGAAAAAAAAAGAATCAAAAGTAGAAAAAAAGAGAAAATCAAAGTTCAAAAAGAAAGGAGGAAAAATCAAAGGTAAAAAAAAAAAGAAGTTCAGAATTGATTTTTTTTTTTTACGGATTCAAGGAATTCTTACAAATTACATAATTCTATCTTTATTCATTTGAATTCTTATTTCGTTTTGAAAATCTTTCTTCATTCCAAATTTTTTTTTTGTTCAATTGATATTTTGAATTATAATCTTTGCTTATGATTAAAGTGCTTTATACACACCTTTAAATTGGCATACTTTTTGTTTGATTTTAAACCTGCCTAATTTCACTACCTTTGAATTGCCATAATCTGAATTGTTTGTTTAGGTACCATAGTTAATCTAAGAGATTAGAAAATAAAATAAGAGAGGTAAAAGGCAAGAGTGGTGAGATCAATATCAAGAAAAGCCAAAAATTGTGTGAAACACGAGTGGAGTGAATCAAATCTAGAGTAAAACACATAAGGGAGTGTTGGTGAAGCTATTCTAACTTTGTTTTCTAGGTTATTGTAAATATCTCTAAAGATAAAGAAACAAGTTCTTCATCAAATAAACTTTTGGTTCAAGCAATGCTGCGACAATTTGATTATATTTTCAAAGTGATGGGAGATGTAAGAGGTCATCTAGAAAGGTATGATGATACAATTAATAGATTGCAAGGTGTACCATGGCATGGGAGACAACCAACCTTTGTCAATGATGAATATGATGGTGGCGATGACATATATGATGACCAAGTTACTCGAATTGGTCAAGATGTTAATCCTAGGAGACAAACTAGGAGAGGACGTTTTGATGGTGTGGACAGAAACATAGGTATCATCAAAATAAAAATTCTTCATTTTCATGGGAAGAATAATTTAGATTCCTATTTGGAGTGGGAAAGAAAGGTGAAGTTGATCTATGAATGTCACAACTACTCTGAAGAGAAAAAGGTAAAATTAGCCGTTGTTAAAAATTTTTATTATGATATTATTTGGTGGGATCAATTGTATAAAGACAGGCGTAGAAATGGTGAAAGGCCTATAGAGACTTGGTTGGAGATGAAACAAAACATGAGGAGGAGATTTGTCCATAGCTATTACAATAGGGATTTGTATCAACAACTGCAAACTTTGACACAAGGTTCCTTGAGTGTTGATGAATATTATAAGGAGATGAAGATAGCCATGATAAAGGCTAATGTGGAGGAAGACAGTGAGGCCACCATAGCTCGATTCCTGAGTGGATTAAATAAGATTATTACTGATCTTATGGAGTTGCAACATTATGTGGAGATTGAGGACATGGTGAATGTAGCCATGAAGATTGAGAAGCAACTTAAAAGAAAAGACACAAGGTATAATTCAAAACCTTATTCAGGTTCTTCTTCTTTTTGAAAATCGAATTAGAGTAAAAAGGATGATAAACCAATTCTTAAGCGTAAAATTGATGATACTAAAGGCAAAAATGAATTAGGTAGCAAGGGCAAAGGTGAGAATCAACTTAATTAAACTAGAGGCATTAAGTATTTCAAGTGCCTTGGATATGGACATGTGGCACGTGAATATCCTAATAAGAGAGTTATGATCATGAGAGATGAGATTATGGAATCTGAAAGTGAGAGAGAGAGGATGATGATGACATTCCAAAGGATGTTAGTGATGTAGAGTATGCTAAAGGTGAAAATCTAGTTGTTCAACACACACTTAGTTTGCAAAATAAAAATGATGAACATGGTGAACAATGTAAAAATATATTTCATACTCATTGTTTGATTGCTAACAAGTTGTGTAATGTGATTGTTGATAGTGGAAGTTATACAAATGTGGCAAGCACCTTAATTGTGGAGAAATTGAAATTACCTACTATCAAATATCCAAAACCTTACAAGTTACAATGGTTGAATGATAGTAGTGTGGTAAAGGTAAATCGGCAAGTGTTAGTTTCTTTTTCAATTGGTAGATATAAGGATGAAGTTTAGTGTGATGTGGTACCTATGTATGTTGGTCATATGTTATTGGGGAGACCTTGGCAATATGATCGAAGGGTAATATATGGTGGGTTCAAGAATTGTTATTCTTTTATCATAGATGGACGGAAATATTAGCTTGGGCCTTTGCCTCCAAAGACAATTTTTGAAGACCAAATGTATATAAAACAATAATATGAGGATCTTGAGTTTTCATTAACCAAAACTTTAGGGAGGGAGCAAGAAAGAGAGAAAAAAGAAAATGGTGAGTTGAGTGGTAAAAATGAGAGTATCGAGAAACACAAGGGGAGAGAAAATAAGAAAATCTTGAGTGAAAGAAAAATGAGTATTTATGCCAAAATGAGTAACGTGAAGGAAGCCTTAACCATGAGGCAACTCTTACTTGTACTTGTATACGAGGACATTTTGATTTATTTTAACAAAAGTGATGAGAGTTTGCCTTGTTTTATTGTTTATCTTTTGTAAGAAAATGAGGATCTCTTTCCCAAAAAAGTCCGTAGTAGTTTGCCACTAATTAGAGGAATTAAGCATCAAATTGATTTCATTCCAGGTGCAAGCATACCAAATAAGCTAGCATATAGATGCAACCCCGAAAAGACTAAGAAAATCCAAAAGCAAGTGAGCTTATGGAAAAGGGGTATGTGTGAGAAAGCATGAGTCCATGTGTGGTTCCTATTCTGTTGGTGCCTAAAAAGAATGGATCTTGGAGAATGTTTATTGATTGTAGAGTCATCAACAAAATCATAGTAAAATATAGACATCCTATTCCTAGGCTAAATGATATGTTGGATGAATTGCATGGTTCTTATGTGTTTTCAAAAATTGATTTAAAATTTGGATATCATCAAATAAGAATGCGTGAGGGTGATGAGTGAAAAACCTCTTTCAAAACTAAACATGGTTTATATGAATGGTTGGTGATGTCTTTTGGCCAAACTAATGCACCTATTACTTTCATGAGATTAATGGGTCATATTTTGCATGCTTACATTGGAAAGTTTATAATGGTTTATTTTGATGATATACTTGTGTATAGCAAAAGTTTATATGAGCATATAACATATTTAAAAGCTATTTTTGATGTGCTTATAAAAGAAAAGTTATATGCTAATCTAAAGAATTACACTTTTTGCACCAATAAAATTACTTTTCTTGGATATGTTTTTAATGATTAAGAAATACAAATTGATAAAAAAAAAGTGAAAATAATTAGGGAATGGCCAAAACCCACTAGTGTTAGTGATAGAAGTTTTCATGGTCTTGCTAGTTTTTATAGAAGATTCATTAAGGATTTTTTTACAATTGTTGCACAATGCATCAAAAAGAATGTGGGATTTAGATAGGTGAAAAATAAGATGATGGTTTTAACTTACTTAAAGACAAATTTAGTTCAACAACTTTGCTTGCTTTACCTAACTTTGCTAAAACTTTTGAGATTGAGTGTCATGCGAGTGGAATAGGTATCGGGGGAGTCTTAATGTAAGAAGGCAAACCTATTGTATTCTTTAGTGAGAAGCTAAGTGGTGCAAGTCTTAGCTACCTGATATATGATAAGGAGTTTTAAGCTTTAGTAAGAGTGTTAGAGACATGACAACATTATTTTTGGTACAAGGAATTCATTATATACACCAATCATGAGTCCTTGAAATATTTCAGAGGACAAGGTAAGCTAAATTGTATGTATGCAAAATGAGTAGAGTTTATTGAATTCTTTTCATACATCATTAAGTTAAGTACAAACAAGGTAAGGAAAATGTGGTTACCGATGCTCTTTCTAGAAGGTATACTCTAATTTCTCAACTTGATGCAAAATTATTGGGTTTTGAGTATATTAAATATTTATATAATTCTGATCATGATTTTGCTAATGTTTATGGGGCATGTGAGAAAGGAGGTTTTGACAAGTTCTTTAAGCATGATAGTTTTCTTTTTTAAGAAAATAAGCTATGTTCTTCAATGTTCAATGAGAGAATTACTTATGAAAGAGGCACATAGTGGA
Organism: Musa itinerans; assembly: GCA_001649415.1. Classification (NCBI taxonomy): domain Eukaryota; kingdom Viridiplantae; phylum Streptophyta; class Magnoliopsida; order Zingiberales; family Musaceae; genus Musa; species Musa itinerans. The sequence goes on along the minus strand of LVTN01000936.1, from coordinate 59,758 downwards.
GGTTTAATGGGGCATTTTTGGGTTAGAAAAACTTTAGATGTGTTAAGTGATAATTTCTTTTGGCCACAGATGAAAAGAGATGTTAAGAAATTATGTGATAAATGCATTACTTGTAAATAAGCTAAATCTAAAGTAATGCCTCATGAGTTGTATACTCCTCTTCCTATAACTAGTGAGCTTTGGGTTGATATATCGATGGACTTTGTCTTGGGTTTACCTAAGGCAAAATGAGGTAGAGATTCTATTTTTATTATTGTTCACAAGTTTAGCAAGATGACACATTTCATTCATTGCCACAAAATAGATAATGCAACACATGTCACGAGGCTATTCTTCAAAGAAATTATGAAATTACATAGCATTCCAAAGACAATTGCGAGTGATAGAGATGTGAAGTTCCTTAGCCATATTTGAAAAATACTTTAGAGCAAGTTGGGTACAAGGCTGTTATATTCAACCACTTGTCATCCACAAATAGATGGACAAACAGAGGTGATAAATCAAACTTTATCAATACTTTTGAGCGCCATAATTCAAAAGAATTTAAAAAATTGGGAGGAATATTTGTCATGTAGAATTTGCTTATAACAAATGTGCACATGCTACAACAAATTATTTCTCATTTGAAGTTATGTACGGGTTCAATCCATTAACTCTTATGGATTTACTACTTTTACCTTTGGAAAAAGGCTAATTTGGATAGTAAGCAAAAAGCTAATTTTATTGAAGCATTGCATGAAAGAGTCCGAATACAAATTGAAAAGAAAACTCTACAATACGAGAAACAACACAATAAAGGCCAAAAGTAAGTAGTATTTGAACCGGGTGATTGGGTTTAGTTACACTTGAGGAATGAAAGATTTCCTAACCAAAGAAAGTATAAACAAATGCTAAAAGGAGATGGTCCATTTTGAGTTCTTCGAAAAATCAATGACAATGCATACAAGCTGGAACTACCGGGTGAGTATGGTAATGTTAGTGCAATCTTCAATGTTTTTGTTTTATCTTTGTTTGATGTAGGTGACGAAGGTATTGATTCAAGGACGAATCCTTTCAAGGAAATGAGGAATGATATGAACCATTAAGTTGATCATAATTCTGCCAAAGACCCTTCAACTATTCATGGAGGACCAATGAAAAGAGCTAAAACTAAAAGGATGAAAAAAGCCTTAACTTATTTATTAGAAGGTATTTGGAAGGAGCAAGCTGGTTAAGACTCGATCAAGGTTCTATGGACGCAAGAAGAGCCTAAAATAGTCAACATAATTCAAATAAGTCCAAATCATAAAAAGAAAGTCCAGTTTTGAGAGAATGATGAATTTTTAGCCCATTTTGAAGAATAAAGGCTATTCAGCTATATTTGGATCATATTAAAAATTATGGGCTTATTCATGAATAATCATTCAAATCAATTCAAGACAGATTCATGAGTGATCTACATTCATGAATTAGGAATATGAATATCATTTAATGTATTTAATGAATTCATTCCCTTTGTACTTGGCCTTTGTACTATATAAGCAAGACTGGTTTCCTTTGTAAGGAGGAAATTGAGAAGTATAATCATCTTTCAACATTGGTAAGTGTTTTATTTTTAAGTTCTTGTTTGAACTTTAGAACTTATCAAGCTTTTTTACTTATAGTGCTCAAAACTAAAAAATCTTTGCTTTTCCTTTCAACTTATCAAACTTCTTAGTTTATGATGTTTTAAGGGAATCAAAGTGCTATTCTAATTATTTCATCAATTTTTCTTTAGTAAAGTGATTAGAATAGTTTCCCTTACCACAATCTTGAACGATCTATCTTATTTCAATTTGTTAGAGGGTGTCAATTTGCATTCCATATGTATTATAGCTATTTAGCTATTGGGGTATATGGTTGCTAAGTTAATGATTTCCATTATTTGGTATCAGAGCTTGACTCAAGTTTAAGGTTTGCGTATCCATTTATTTGCTATCTTTTAGATTTTCTTTTCTTTTTTTCTTCTTCTTTTTGCATAATATCTATAATTGTTATTCTTCCTTCATATTCAATGTTATGCTTCTTGTGTTATTACTATTCTTATTTGTATATCTGTACTTTACAGTATAAAGAAAAGAAAAAAAAATCAAAAAGTAAAAAAAAGATAGAAAATTAAAGGTAAAAAAAGGAGGAAAAATCAAAGGTAAAAAGAAAAAAAGAATGAGTTCAGAATAATTTTTTTTTTATGGATACAAGGTATTCTTGCAAATCATAGAATTTTATCTTTGTTTATTTAAATTCTTGTTTCGGTTTGGAAATCTTTCTTCATTCTAAAAAATAATTTTTTGTTCAATTGATATTTGAATTCTAATCTTTGCTAATGATTGAAGTGCATTACACTTTTAAATTTGCCTACCTTTTGTTTGATTTTAAACCTGCCCAATTTCACTACCTTTGAATTACCATAATATGAATTGTTTGTTTTGGTACCTTAGTTAATCTAAGAATTCAAAGAACAAAACAAGAGAGGTAAAAAATAAGAGTGGTGAGATCAGTATCGAGAAAAGTAAAAAATTGTGTGAAACACAAGTGGAGTGAATCAAATCTAGAGTGAAACAAGTGAGGGAGTGTTGGTAAGGCTATTCTAACTTTGTTTTATGGGTTGTAAACATGTATAAAGATAAAGAAGCGAGTTCTTCATCAAATGATCTTTTGGTTCAAGTAATGTAGCAACAATTTGAATATATGTTCAAAGTGATGGGAGATGTAAGAAATCATTTAGAAAGGCATTATGATATAATTAATAGATTGCAAGGTGAACCACAACATGTGTAATCAAATCAAATAATAATAAATTAGGAATTAAATTTTTTTCTTGCCATTGTAATTTAGGAAATCTTAATCTATTTCCTTGTTTGTTAATATAAATTAGGAAGAACTATTAAGCATTCCAAATAGAGTGATATAATATTTTTAAGTATATTGAATAGAAATAATTTATATTAAATAAATATAAAAATGAAAATAGATTTCCTTTAATGGAGGCTCACCTCCTCCTATATAAGTGAAGGGATTCTTTCCGTTCATCACTTAGCTGAGCCCAACAGCGAGAGGAACGAGGAGTTACACCTTGTTGACGAGAGGTAGGGTTCCCTATCTTTCTTAAATATAAAAGTTTTAGTTTTTATTTTGATTCTTTAAATATTGAAAGTTTTGTAGTTTGAAAAATATTTATCAATTCTTTAAATATCAAAATTTTTATTATTGCATTAAAGTCAATTAGTTAAATTTTGATTAAATTAAACATGTTAAAAATTTACATGTTTTATGTATTAAATACATGATATTTCTTGGCATTACAACTTATTTTTAATCTTATCTATATTAGACTTTTTGTTAGATTAAAATATGTTATCTAAAATTTTGATATTCTTTGATCTAAAATTTAAAATGTGTTATTATGAATGATTTAAAATTTATTTGACTAAAATATGTTGAAATTATACATGTGTTGAAAGCATGATTTCTATTTGAATTTAGAATGTTATTTTCTTTTATTAATGTGTTATGATTTTTATTTAAATTTAAAATGTTATTTGCTTGTATTAAAGCTTATCTCCTTATCTATCATTTAATGCATTATTATGTTTTTATTTATATTGTTAATGAATATATGTTGTGGTATGAAATTAGATATTAATTAGATTGAAATTGCTCACAAGCCAAACCCAACCCATAGGTCAGGCCACAGCCCACTGGCCAAACCCAATCAGTAGATTAGGCCCAACCCATAGGCCAGGCCTAACCCATGGGTTAGGCCTTGGCCCATAGGCTAACCCAGCCCAACCATCATGGGCAGTCATATGGGCTAGGGCTGGGCCAGCTTTGTGTAATGCATGCTCAGTTATGTATAATACACATGACCAATAGATGGGCTGACCCAATCTAGTCTAATATTATTGTTGGATTTGAGTCCAAATATTGATTGAATTAAACTATGCTTGATTAGTTTAGATCAATTCAGGGTGATTCTGAATTGATTGACTTATTCAAGTTAGTTTAATTTAAATTGAACATAATATAGTTGAAATTATATTAGTTTAGGGTGGTTCCAGACTAGTTAAATGAGGATTAGAGATCAGTTCATTAGGTTCTAGTAAATTGAGTTCAATTGGATCAATTGAATTAGAGTTCAAGTCAAGTAATAGTTTTTTATGCCGCTCATTATTTTTCTAATTCCAAATCTATTGTTCATTAAACTCAATATCTCTTGACATCACAACTTTGTTTCTGATAGAATTGTAGAGTTTATAACCACTAAAATTCTCAGCATAACCTAATAAGATGCAATTCTAATTTTTATTCTTAAGTTTTATTTTCTTTTCTTCTAGTATCTTGGCAAAGGCAACACTTCCAAAAATTCTCAAATGATTGACTCTTGGTTCCTATAAGCTCTATCTTTCTTCTAGTGTAACATTACTAATTTGCCTTGTCAGAAAATTGTTAAGCAAATAAATTGTAGAAGCAACAATATCTCCTCAAAATTCTTTATGAATTCTTTTTTCCTTTAACATGCATCAGACCATATTAAGTATAGTCCTATTTTTTCATGTTGAGACACTATTTTGTTAAGGTGTGTATAATATGATGAATTGATGTAAAATTTTATTATTTTATATAAAATTTTAAATTTATTTAATATATATTCACCACTCTTATCTATTCTTAAACATTTAATCTTACAACCACTTTGCCTTGCAACCAAATTCTTAAATTCTTTAAATTTATTTAAAACTTTTTTTTTTCCCTTTAACATGTAAACCCAAGTTTTTCCAATAAGATCATCAGTGAAGGTAAGAAGATACCTATTTCCTCTGAGTGATATTGAATTGATAGGGGCACAAACATCTAAGTGCACTAGATCAAAGGCTTTCTTTCTTATATGCCCATGACACATACTTTACATAATTTTGATGAACGATCAATTCTTAGCAATCATAACACCATATTATACTTCTCTAGAACTTTTAAAGTATCAAAATTTAAGTAAGCATATCTAAAATACCATAATTTAGAATTATCCTCAATATCAATTTAAAAATAATTTGATTGATAATAAATAAATAAATATAAAGGAAACATTCTGTTCTTCTATCATTTTCACATATGAGATTAACGTTTTATTCTTGTCATGCATTAAAAAAGTCATATCTTTCATCTCAATATCATAATCTTTTTCAAATAATTAACCCAACCTCAAAATATTATTTTTCATATAAGAACATAATAAATATCTTAAATACATAATTCTTTGCTATTATTAAATCTAAGAAAATTTTTGCCTTTGCCTCTTACTACTCTTTGAGATAGATCATCGAATGTACTATTACTAAAACAACAGCTTGTATCTATTTTGGAAAATAATTCTTTGATACCACACATGTTCTTTGAAGCTCCTGTACGTAGAAACCATATCATAGTCTTCTTTCATATTCTTATAAGTCATTAGCGAAACATGATTTTCATTCTTTTCTTTTTTTTAACAAAATTTGTTTTATGACTTGATTGTCAGGGTTATCATAAGTCACCTCCACCACCTCCATATCGTTGATTAAAGTAATGATCACCGATGCTATGGCGGGTTCTCTCTTGATGATGATAATCCATGTCCTTCTCTCATGAGTTGTTAGCCTTCCCTCACCCTCCTCTCTTAGTTTGATTGTTTCGGGATCAAGTTGAAGACTCGTTACAATTATCAAACTCCTCCAACCGAGCACAGAGTCGATGGTTTTACGAATTCTATAAGTTTTACTTGACTCAATTCCTATTATATTTCTTGAAACTTTTACTCCATGAGAAGTTAAAGAGAATCTAATATTTAGTTATTACCTATAAAAACGAGATCAATAGTGATGAAGCCGTTGGCGGTGCAATTGCAATAAGAATAACATGCATACAATTTATTCTCTTTTGCACTGCACTTGCTTTTCTTGGACTTGGCTGATCGAGCATAACGATGGAATGTTGACTGGAAGTGACAATTTGAAGTGCCATGTAAAGGAGGAAATTATTAAAGCCTGAGACTCAAGTCAAGGTTTTGTTGTTCTGATGGTTGGTCTGTAGGGCGAGAGACATCTTGAAAGCTTCCAGGCCACTTCCAACCTCTGGCTTCGTCAAGTGCAAAGGGAATCCTCCTCGTCACCTCGATGTCAGGGTTGATCTGATAACATCTCGCCACCATAGACAAGCCTTTCTCCGAATGCTGCTTGGGAACCATGGAATGAGAATGAACTGTCAGATGATGGTGAGCCCTTCTCGTGGCGCCCCTCTCTCTCTTGTGTGCGTTCTGATGGCCCCCCAAAGCCTGTGAGCTGAAGAATTTTCTCATGCAGAAGTTACACGAGAACATCTTTCGGCTTGGAGGTTGGGGTCGTGGAGAAGAAGAGCTTCCATCAGTTGGAGCGGTTCTCCTACCGAGTGTCAGATCCAGCCATGGCTGATGATCTCCGCGAAAGCTCTCCCCGCCATCAGAACCAGTCGTTTGCTGTCCTGGCTTCTGATCCCTTGCTTCTTTTTCTACCACATCTCCATTTTCCATCTGCAAATAAACAAAGGATGGGAAGTTTTATAGCCTTCGTTAGAACTGTGTTGATTCCCTATAAGAAGAAGAAGAAGGTAAGTAAGAATAGAAGTGGGAACAACTGTAAGAGGGAATGGAACACTTATCAGTAGGAACAGAAGTGGCAATTGTAGCTGCACATGATCTATTTCTCCTACTGATGACCCACATGTTGGTGGTGCTTGTCAAAGCAGCAACCACTGTTTCATGTTGAACTGTTACCAAAGTCAAACTTCAAGATTCCCTTGCATCTTTTTCCCTTATCAGTTCATCTCCACTTTATGTGGTTGTCTTCGACTCCCTCAAGAAACATGTCCACTACAACAAAAATGATTTTATGCGGATAAGGGCCTGCAGTTATAAATATCTAATAACAACGGTTCTTGTAATTATCGTTTTGACTTATGTTTTTAACTATAGTTATTATTAACTATAGTTAAAATTAGATGAATCAAAAACTACAGTTCTTGAAGAATCGCAATTATAAATATCTAATAGCAATGATTCTTGTAACTATCATTTTAACTTATACTTCTAACTTCAGTTATTTAAAACTACAGTAATTAATGAATCAAAGACTACAGTTCTTGAAGAAGGAAAAATTATGTGGAAAGCAACAATTACCTTTTATTTTCTCTCTATATTTTTATATCTTACTATCGACATAACAACAAAGTGAGGATTCTTTTCATTCACTATCATCGATATTATAGTTTCATTATTCATTGTTCCCTATCATTAATATTATATTATGAATGTTTTATCATCTGCGACCATCGATAGCTAGTTGCGAGGAAAACACTTCATCATTGAATACCACATAAATATAAAGAAACACTTTTTATTAATCATAAAATTTTACAACATATATTTATATTTACTATTAAAAGATGATTATTGATGAAATTATTAAAATATGATTAGCGCTTGGTATCGGTGAAGGCGACATAGGAGGGGGACGCGATACTACTTACTGGTTACACGTATGATACATTGCACAATCTCTTTTGGTTAATATTTATTATGATATTTTCTCACTTTATATTGGATGATGAATATATTGTGAAGATGTTCTTGTAGGTGCAACTCACTGTTAACTCGGTATTAGGCTTAGAGGGTCACACACATATAGTCGATAACGCAATGAGTAAAGGATTGAATATGAGATATTCAATAAGCTCCTATTTTATTAGATCTATTGGGTGAAGCCTAATAGGGTTTAGAGTGGTTATTGGATAATTGAATGGAGATCCAGTACCCATTAAGGCAGGATCCATTAGGACAAGTAAAAAAGGCTATATATATATAGGAGTTAGGACTCAAAGGAATCATAGGCTAGACTCCCTATTGCCATCACCTCCATCTCCTCCCTACCCCTTCCTCCAGCCAACTGCCCCCTCTTTGGTACAAGAGAATAACAAGAGGGAGCGATCCCTCCTTGGTTGCTGCAGTGAAGTGGTGCATGAACCAAGGAGGTATCTGATAGATAGTAAGGCTTAGATCAAATAGGAAATAGAGGTATCTGATAGATAGTTATCTATCTTGATGGTATATTTTTATGTCTTTTGCTTATGAAAAAGGGTAACAAACAATAGGTCTTAGTACTCCTACATGTTCCATTGGGATAAGAGTATTCCTTTGCTATTTAATTTTCCGAGAAAAGGTGTGTGTATTGTATTTATGCTTAATGCTTCCCGATTCTACCAGAAATCTTATAATCTTGTTACGAGTAGATTCATTGGATTGGTTCATCAATAGCCTTAAGTTAAGTCAGAATTCCATTTTGACTCTGCGCCATTGATTCCACTATGATTATTGATCAATAATGGAATAATTGTTCTACACTTCTTACTTGGTGTAACTTGTTACATGGGTCGTGAGTGGGAACTTAGTTTCCGTCTGGGCATGCGTCCTTGGATTGCTGTTGCATATTCAGCTCTTGTTGCATCTGCTACTGCTGTTTTCTTGATCTACCCTATTGGTCAAGGAAGTTTCTCTGATGGTATGCCTTTAGGAATATCTGGTACTTTCAACTTCATGATTGTATTCCAGGCAGAACACAACATCCTTATGCATCCATTTCACATGTTAGGTGTAGCTGGTGTATTCGGCGGCTCCCTATTCAGTGCTATGCATGGTTCCTTGGTAACCTCTAGTTTGATCAGGGAAACCACTGAAAACGAATCTGCTAACGCAGGTTACAGATTCGGTCAAGAGGAAGAGACTTATAATATCGTAGCTGCTCATGGTTATTTTGGCCGATTGATCTTCCAATATGCTAGTTTCAACAACTCTCGTTCTTTACATTTCTTCTTGGCTGCTTGGCCTGTAATTGGTATCTGGTTCACTGCTTTAGGTATTAGCACCATGGCTTTCAACCTAAAACGCAAGGAAAGAATGCACTACGAGAGGAGGTGCGTCATCACTGCATCCACTGTATGGATCATCGCTAGAGAGGAGTTTGCAAGAGCTCTTTCATCCACAAACTAGGATCCGCAGATTTTGGGATATATGATCTCCCCTAGGTTTTGTCACTTTCAAGTTTTATGCTCCCGATCTTCACATGACGATTCGATAAGATTGATTTGGGAAACCAGTTTTTATTTTTGTTATTTTCTACTACGCATGTGATGCTCTCTGAGGTTTCCCAACACTACTCTTACGCCCCCTCCTTCCTAGTGATAGGGTTGTAAGTGAGGCGTGCAGAGGCAAGGGTGATGGGGTTAGTGGAGGCAACGATGACCCTAGCATGAGGGCTACAAGCAATGACTAGGTCAATGGAGGTAGGGACAAAATAATCTTTTCACGTAGTTAGGGGTACTACGCAAAAAGTTTTCAAAGTATTAGGGGCTTTTTCGAGAATTCACATAAGAAAATAATTTATCTAAAAGATAATCATTAATAATAATTTTAAATTTATAAATTAATCATGAAAATATCATAAATTTTTATTTAACTTTTTATAAGAATCTTATGATTATGATAATTAATATTTTAGTTGGTAATATCATTATTGTTATCACTAATTTTATTAATATTAGGATCAAAACATATCACCATTTTTTATTATGTAGTTTTTATATTTGAGGTGTTATATATTAAAATAATAGTTTATCAAAAGTATAAATAAATAAATTTATAAATAAATTATAAATTATTACTTCATAAATAAATTGATAGTATATCAATTGCATATTTTTTAATCGTAGCTAAAAATATACTATTGCTGTAGTTTAGATCTATCATATTAATTTTATTTGCTTTTTAAAAATTAGATGATAACTAGATGATTAATAGGAAACATAATAAAGAAATCTAAAATAAGGAAAGAGATTTTTTTTCCAACTCACCCCTCCTTTTTTTTTAAAGCTAAACTATGCATATTAAGCATTGTGGCAAAAAGACAATAAGACTCAAAAGCATCCTTACCAAAGTACTTTGATCCATCTTCTAAGATAAGGCTACTTACAAATCATTAATTGCTTTTAGCATTTCGATCCCATACTTTTAAGAATTATATTGAGATTCTATACATATGAAAGTGAAATATTTAACCTTATTTCTTCTCACATCGTCAACTTTATTAACGGAAATACAACACGCGCTCAATAGTAAACTAAAGTGACATAGAGTCAACACGTGCTCAATGTTAAACCTTACTGTATTTTTATCAGCAAAGTCGATGGCACGAGGAGAAACGAGGTTAAATATTTTACTTTCATAAGTATAATGATCTTAATGTAACTTTTGAAAATATAGAGAACAAAATGTTAAGAATAGCTAATTACAGGGATAATATGTAATTAGCCCCTAAGGTATGATATTTCTTTTTTTATTATAATTTTTATTTTATTTTCTTTTGTTTTAGGGTTTTTTTTAGTTAAGATCTATTTTTAGCCCCTATGATTTTGGTCATGGACCACTTAAGCTCTTATGGTTTACTCATATCTAAAAAATAATCCTTATATTTTTAAAAACATAGCACATATGCCCCTCCCATCAAGTCTGAGTTAATAGATATTAGAGTTTGCTTATGTAGCATGCTGACTCAAAATAAATCATTAAGTTTAATAACACATGTACTTTAAGTTTAAAAAAAGATTAAGGTCCATTGTAGCCCATGTGGTTTTGGCATAGATCATTTAAGCCCTTATGATTTACTCGTATCTAAAATAACTCATACATTTAAAAAAAAGTAGAATATAAGCCTTTTTCGTCAAGTCTGAGTTAATAAACGTTAAAGTCTACTTACGTGGTATGCTACCTCACAATAAATCATTAATATAATGATACATATAATTTAAGTTTTAAAAAATAAATTGAGACCACCATTAATGGTGGGAGGAGGTATCATCGTGGAAGTGACCACCAGCACCAACACCGAGCCACTGTTGCCTAGCAAGACATCATATGCACGCAGCTTCTCCCATGTTGATGATGAGCTCAAGAGCTTTCGATCTTGTCTCAAGTGGATATGCATCGACTAGTTCGATGCTAGGCACACGGTGGTCTCCTGGTCCATCTTCCTCCTCTTGGGCATCTTCGTCCCCACCACCTCCCACTTCATCCTCTCTTGTGCTCTCATCCACCGCACATACGATGTGTTGTCCAACTCTCCCTCAACTCTGCTTCTAACCTCTTCCACCTCTGCCTCTCCGCCTTCGTCCACCACTATGACTTTCATTCACCGCTATGGCCTCCATCGCTTCCGCTTCCTTATCAAGATAGACCTTAACTATTTTTTAAACTTAAATTATATGTGTTATTATATTAATAGTGTATTGTGAGTCAGCATACTATGTAAGTAGACTCTAATGTTTGTTAACTCAGACTTGACGAGAAGGGCTTATATGCTATGTTTTTAAAAATGTATGGGTTATTTTAGACACGAGTAAACCATAAAGGTTTAAGTAATCTATGATAAAAATCACATGAGCTAAAATGGACCATAACCATTTTAAAAGCTTAAATTATATGTGTCATTAAACTTAATAATTTATTATGAGTCAGCATGTACAGACTCTAACATATGTTAACTCTTGACGGAAGAGACTTATATATTATGTTTTTAAAAATATAAGGATTATTTTAAATATGAGAAAATCATAAGGATTTAAATAATTCATAATCAAAATTATATGGGCTAAAATAGACTTTAACTTTTATTTTTTAAATTAAAATCATCTCTCGTCGGTGGTCATTCGCTCCCAATCCACCCCCCTTCTGTCGCTCGCTCACAAAGAATCATGACTTCCTTCCCTTCCGCCTAAGCGGACTTCCTTCGCCCTTCTTTCTCTGGTTCCCTCCCTCGCTACTTGACATCCGCAGCTCATCTTCCTAGATTGTGATCAATCTACTCATCTAACATGAAAACCAAGGAATTCATTCAGTCACTGCAAACACAAAAGAAAACAAAGGAACCTGATGACCGTTTGACTTAAGTCCACTACAAGCAATTCTACCAGAACTGTGCGGAGAAATTGTATTGTAACATGTGTGGGATGAGTCTAAATGTTTGCGGCCAGCTAATTTGCAATGCATACAATATCACTATGCATAGTATATTGCTAGTCTAATCATTGATTTTCATGGATCTAATGGTACTTTGTGTTAGTGTGTTGCATAAAAGTGTTAGTCCCTGGTAAGCTAACTCTCTTCATTTCAACTCATTATTACTTCAGCCCTTTCTTTAATGGTGGTGACTCATTGTTCTGGCTGAGATAGTTCAAAACCTTATGCTATTATTATGTTCTTATAATTGAAATTATTATATTATATTTTCTGCTTAACAACTCTCGTGCTTTTAATAATATTATTATTTACTTATGTAGACTCATAATATGATTTTTTTTAGTTGATCAAATTATGGATAAAAGTTGGATTCATAATGATAATAGTGTTCGTAACAAGTACTTACAAGGTGTTGCAAACTTCATTAATTTTACATTCCAAGGAGTTGCCCAGGATGAAAATATTTTATATCCATGCTTGAAATGTTATAATTCTTGTCGTGAAACTATACAAAAATACGTAATATGTAATGGTTGTTTAAGAGGATACACTAATTGGATTTGTTATGAAGAAACAACAAGAATAATCTTCAATAGGAGCTGAAGCACAAGGACATGGTAAGATCTCATACGCGATGCAAGTAAAGAATTGTACCCAAGCTGCTCATATTTTAATAAACTTTCTTTTATTATAAGTCTTTTTCATATGAAGTGTTTTCATAACAAGTCATTTAATGCATTACTTGAAATATTGAATCTTGTATTATCATCTAGAGTTTCGATTGCCAAAGTCATCTTATAAAACTAAAAGACTAGGGTATAGAAAAATTCATACATGCCCTATTGATTGTATATTGTATTAGAAAAACATAATCAATGAAGTATGCTACAAAAATATGGTATATTTAAATGAAAATTTAATGATAGACAAACAAGTAATAATTTTAGCTCCTATGATTTTAGCTATTGACCACTTAAGCTCTTATAGTTTACTCGTGTCTAAAATAACCTATATATTTTTAAAAACATAACATATAAGTCTCTCTCATCAAGTCTGAGTTAATAGACGTTAGAGTCTACTTTCGTGATATGTTGACTCATAATAAACTATTTGATGAGGATAATAATTAAGATAAGACCCCCGTGACATCAGTAGGCACACCGTACCTCTGATGAGCTGGCAACGCCTGGCCAGCATGGGCCAAAACGCCAACCGAGGCCCATTAACGATCGCTCAGGCTCACCTTCTCACGGCACGCCAACGAAGATGTCAGATGCCATCAGAGGTATGATCCTGCTCCCTGCGGGCAGGCACCCCAGGTACCGCTAAATTCCCGTATAAATACCCCCGCACACTAGGAAAAAAGGGGGGGAGACGCACAGAGAAACGTCCCTTCTCCACCTGAAATCCTCTCCACATCCACTAACTTGATCGTCGGAGGGGTCGGGTCGAGCCACCGACCCGACCTGTGTGCAGGTACGAAGACGAAGCCTCTCCTCCCCAACACCGAGGCGAGGAGCCCCTTTCCGAAGACAGCCCAGCGCTCCTCCAGCCATCCCGACACGCGCGATCGGCTCCCCGTCGGCAACCCCTGAAGGACGCCGAGCCCGGTCCCCGACCATTCAGACCCGAACCAAGCCGTGACCGACCCCGAGGCCACGGCTCAAAGTTGTTTCCCACAACACTAATGATATGCATTGTTAATGATAATTTTGATTCTACGTGGATGTCACAGTCCCGATTGGACCCTTCAAAGTTGGTACAGCTTTTTTGACAGAGGAAGGGAGAGACGCAGACAGCGAAGAATAGTCGTCATCCTCCACAGTGAACGCGGTCGTACATCGCATGTGGCCTATTCCACAGTCAAAGCTTGCAGACTGCGCCCGTCCTAAAGCAGCAGCGTTGAAGCGGCAATCGTCAAAAGAGTTGAATCTGAACGGAAACAGCCGAATGGCTTCTGTACTGCGCAACTCCAACTGATATATAAACGCCACCGGAGATGGGAGATCGCAGAATGAATTCGATAGGAAATCATCAATCACAGGATGCAGCTCGGCCACTCGGATGAGCACCGTCGCGGTCCCAGCGGAGCAGGGCAGGCGAGAGGAGGAGGAGGAGGAGGAGGAGCACCGGGCGGCGCTCCGTCCAGGCCGCCCAGACGGCCATGCAACCAGCTGGCACAGTCTCCCGGTGCGGCGCGGCGGCGGCCGGGCCGGCAGTCCTGTGTATCCGACACAGCGGCCAGGGTTCCTTGTTACCGGCGGTCGGGGAACCGGGAGGTGCTCCGGCGGGCGCTCTACCCTCCGACGCATCGGAGAAGCCCGGCGCTGTGCCTGAGGAGATGGAACTTCCAACCCTCGCCGAGCCCGCTCTCCAAGATGTCGTTGGAGTAGTCCATGATTGCGGCTTCTGTACCTAAACCTATTCGTTTATTGATTACAGTGTTGTTGATGATGATGTGAAGAACAACTCTTCCTCGCTCCAATCACAACAGTTTTCCTGTGCATTTGTATGTATCGCTTCCAATTGTTCCAAAGGAATTGTTTATATATATATATATATATATATATATATATATATATATATATATGTGTGTGTGTGTCTTTTGGTATGTTCATGCTTTGCACTGTAGAGGGACGATTGAAAGTTTAATAGTCCCATTTTTAGCAGAATTGGTGGTCGCTTTAGGCTTGTAAATAAAAGTCGTGTCATGTGGACACTTGTGAGAGATAATCGGTCTGTAGTGGACCATTTTGACTCTTTGTTGTGCAACCGTTCGGAGTTTGTAAAGTTTGTTTGTAATTTGCATTGACTATGAAGTGTTTTCTAAGATGTTTGCTTGTGGATCCCGAGTGAGGCGTTTTCTCAAACCCGTTTTCTCTTTTGTAGGTCCTAAGGGACCATGGGAGGTTTCGGGGAGGTTGACCTTTACGGATGGACACGCAAGGGTGCCGCACGACTTAGGCAAAACCAGCTAAGTCCGTGACACGCGGGTGAGTGGCCCACGGGGTGGCAATTGAGGGAGTAGCCCCCGCGGGGGCGGTAGTTGTGGGAGCAGCCCCGTGGGGGCGGTGGCTACAGGAACACCCTCGCGGGCAGAACCGCCCGTAGCGGCAACCGCCTGCGGGTGCGCCTAATTGCAGTGACGCCACCGCCTGTGAGCACACCGCCCGCAAGCAAGGGCAGTGCCCCCGCCCCTCGCCGCACATGCCGCCGCCCACAGGGTGGCAGCGGCAGCAGCACAGGGGAGAGGGAGAGGGGCTTAGGGTTTTGGGAAAAAGATAGTTTTGCCCCTGTGAATTTTAAAATATCTAATTCTATCCTTTTATCCAAATTATAAAAATACCCCCTCAGAATTTAGAAAATTCCCTTACATGTCACTGATTTCAAAAATATTAATTAATTAAAATATTTAATTGATTATTATTTTTATTATTATCTAGTAG
>LVTN01000936.1:0-40749 GCA_001649415.1 Musa itinerans | reverse complement strand
CCAACCGAGGCCCATTAACGACCGCTCAGGCTCACCTTCTCACGGCACGCCAACGAAGATGTCAGACGCCATCAGAGGTACGATCCTGCTCCCTGCGGGCAGGCGCCCCAAGTACCGCTAAATTCCCGTATAAATACCCCCGCACACTAGGAAAGAAGGGGGGGACACACAGAGAAACGACCCTTCTCCACCTGAAATCCTCTCCACATCCACTAACTTGATCGTCGGAGGGGTCGGGCCGAGCCACCGACCCGACCTGTGTGCAGGTACGAAGACGAAGCCTCTCCTCCCCAACGCCGAGGTGAGGAGCCCCTTTCCGGAGACAGCCCAGCGCTCCTCCAGCCATCCCGACACGCGCGACCGGCTCCCCGCCGGCAACCCCTGAAGGACGCTGAGCCTGGTCCCCGACCATTCGGACCCGAACCAAGCCGTGACCGACCCCGAGGCCACGGCTCAAAGTTGTTTCCCACAACACTATTAATATAATGATATTTATAATTTAAGTTTAAGAAAAAAGGTCCATTTTAGCTTTTGTACTTTTGGTCATGAAGCACTTAAGCCTTTATGGTTTTGTTTGTATCTAAAATAACCCATATATTTTAAAAAATATAGTACATAAGTCTCTCCCATCAAATCTGAGTTGACAAACGTTATAGTCTACTTATACTGTATCCTGACTCATAATAAATTATTAATATAATAATATGTATAATTTAAGTTTAAAAAAAAGATCTATCTTGTCGAGGAAGAGGAAGCAACGAAGGTCGTAGTGACGGACGAAGGCGAAGAGGTAGAGGTAGGAGAGGTCAGAGATGGAGGTGAGAAAGAGCTGGACCACCATATCATAGACGCGACAAGTGGGGGCATAGGGGAGGACGCAATAAGAGGCGATGGGGATGAAGATGCCCAGGAGGAGGAAGAGGGATTAGGAGACTATTGTATGCCTAATGTCGGATTGGTCGACGCACATCCGCCTAAGATAGGATCGAAAGCTCTTGAGCTTGTCATTAGCGCATGAGAGGTTGTATGTGTACGATGCCCTGCTAGGCTATAGTGGCTTGGTAATCGCTTCTATAAAGACACCTCCTCCTACCATTGATGGTGGTTTTAATTTTTTAATTTAAATTATACGTGTTATTATATTAATAATTTATTATAAGTCAGCATGTCATATAAATAGACTCTCACGTATGTTAACTTAGACTTGACAGGAGGGGCTCATATGTTATATTTTTAAAAATTTAGGAGTTATTTTAGACAAGTAAAATGCTAGTCATAAATGCCCTAGAAGCCAATCACGTGAGTGATAGCATATGTGTCATGACATACACTTTTTTTACTTATTATATTATTTGATATTTTATCACTTTATATTAATTGTTGTATAAATATATTGTGATGTCTATGGATCTGTGCAATAAGAATCGGATTATGATGAGATCACGATAATGAGACCGATTCACCTTTAAACAACAGACCCTAAATAACCCCGGCCATAGGTTACTTGAGAGAGATATCAAAATAATTGGATAGATTGGTGTACTGTATACCTATCCAAATGATGGAGGTGGCTGGTCTCATATCTACTCGTGTGGAGACACTAGGGATATAGTACAATTGCTCATTGGAGAATGAGTTCGCTGATTGATCCGTTCATGGAATGCTAGATGGTTAATGATGCCTTATTATTAGACAATGATTCCTTCGTCCCAATGGTGTATCTAGTCTTTAGACTTGAGACACTAAGGATGTCCTGTATAAGTACTTCACTCTTTGATACCGAACTTATAGGCATGAAAGTTTCAAATATAGTACAATTGGTCATTGGGAGTGATAGTCAACCTTACGAGGGTTATTGAGTGTCGATAGAGGATCATTCGCTTTTAGTATCATAAGAGAAATATCTCATATGTTCTTACCCAGACAAATCCCTAGCCATGGTCATTCAGATTGAGAGAGAAAGAGTTCTCCAGGAGAATTCGATCAGAGCGAAACTCGAGTAGAAACTGTATAGGCCTGACAACACCATGCTCGGTATATGGTCTCTAGGGTATTAGATGAATGAGGGACTATAGATACATAGTAACTAAGAATAGATAGGTCTAAAAGATTGGATTTCCCTATATTGTCTATAGACTATAGTATAGTAGTCTAGTACGTCCGCAGTCGATGAGTCGAGTGAATTATTATGAAGATAATAATTTACTGAGCTAGAAGTAGTTCTAATAGGTATGACTTACGACCAACTCGACATTGGACCTAGAGGATCACACATATATGGTAGGTGTTACGACGAGTAGAAGTTCAAATATGAGATATTCATTGGGACCCATATCTTATTAGATATCCAATAAGCCTCTAAATTATTAGATCCTATGGATAAGATCCAATAAGAGCCAATGAGAGATTATTGGGTAGAGACCCACTAATCTAAGAGGTATAGATAGTTGGATAGAGATCCAGTACCTAATATGGCAGGATCCATTAAGGTTAAGTTGATAGGGGACCTCTATAAATAGAAGGGAACCAAAGGGTCATAGGCTAGGTTCTTTTTAGTTACTATCTCTGATTCTCCTCTCTCCCTCTCCTACTCAACCTGCAGCCCCTATTTGGGGCATGTGGATACCAAGAAGGGGTAGCCCCTTCTTGATTTTGTGGTGCACGCTGCGAGAAGAATTGTGTAATAATTTAAGGCTTCGTAGCCCCTATGGTGTCGATTACCGCTAAAGAAGAGGATAGTTGATCTCCTTCATCCTCTCCCATAGATTTACTAGAATTCAGGGATATACGATCTCCCAAGGTAACATAATCTTCCTTGTACTCATAGTTTTTTATTTTATGGGTTTTCACGTATCAATCTTTGTCTGATGATAAAACCTTATTTTTTGTAAAAAATTATGGGATTTTTATTTTCTATTCTTTCATTGTACATGTGATGTTACCTCAGATTTTCCAACAGTGGTATTAGAGCCAAGTTGCTCGCGTAATAGATTAATTTTTAAATTACATATGTTGTGTTCAATCACGTAAAAATTATTTTACGTGATTGCAGTAATTTTTGTCGTAGTTTTTTAGATCTGAACTATGTCTTCTCCCTATTAAAAGGTGTTTTAAATCAATGTTTTATCACTAAATTTGTTATTGTAGAATAAAGAAAACAATGGCAGCAACTGTTACTACCTTGCGGTTTGGCTAACGGTTGCTTGCAGCCTTAGCTGAGAGCACACCATGCTGCTTTCAGCCTGGCCAAAGGCAGCAAGGCCAAGAGCAGCAAAGGGGCTCTCAGCTCGGGGATTGAAAGGGGGTTGACAGGCCCTACAACCATGTTTCCTGGTTATAGGGTGCACCATAGGTGGGTAGGGTTTCCTAGCCGCCCAAGAGACCCTAGCGACCAGGACTCCTAGTCACATGGGGCAAGGTGGCGGCTAGGGTTTCCTAGTCGCTTGTGCTCACCCTACAGCTAGGGTTTCTTGGCTACATAGGTAACCTTGGGGACCAGGGAACCCTGGCCACCCAAGGTAGTCTTGTGGCCAAGGTTTCTTAGTTGTAGGGGTAACCTTAGTAGCCAAGGTTTCATAGCTGCATGGGGTACCCTAGGGTAGGGTACCCCAAAGGGTTACAAAATAATTAATTAAATAGTTTAATTGATTATTATTATTATTATTATTATCTAGTAGTCCTACATGGTGATGTGTACATGCGATATGTGATGTGGACGGATGATCATGGACCGTATAATGTGTGTGTACATGTGATATGATTATTATTATTATTGGGGCTTGCAAGCCTCTAATTTTTCTCATTTATTGTCGGGTCTACATGCTTGTGATTAAGTTGTTACATAAGGAGATGCAGCGGGAGCATGGAGGCAATAGCGAGACCCACGAGGTCAAGATGGACGATCGTAACACATGGAGATGCGTTGAGATGTCGATGAAACCGACGAAGATGAGATGGATGATCACAGGTCATGGAGATGTGCCAATGCACACATAGATTGTGATGTGAGTGATTGGGCCCATTGGTTCGGACCTGATCACATTAGGTTATGGTCCATGATTGATCATTTGGTTTGTTTATGAATATGATTATTATACACCTACTAGATAAGTATATATATATATATATATATATATATATATATTTGTATGTAATGTAGATATATATTAAATATGCATGTGTGTGACACATCATATTAGAAGACCGAATCAAAATCCTTTCTCTCGATAATATTAAGTCAATAAATGTGAGATAATTATATTGACCAACGTGGCCTTCCATCGTTATAAGAAGAAATCAATTTTCGACATAGGTTAAGTTGGAGTCCCTTGAGGTTCACCTATATTATGATTCGAGATATTGCCTACGACACAGAGATGTCACTAGTGACTTAAGGACATGGTATGCTTAGTCGAGTCTCTCGATGACATATTATCGAATTAGACTCATCTTGTAACGATAGTGATAATTTAACCAAACATCATAGTTGATCGAGTCCCTTGAGACCATGGTGCTTCAAAGATCGAATAGGACAGGAATCATAAGAGGTTGTGATCGACAAAATTTGCCTACCTTTTCAGGCTTAGCGTGATTAGTCGAGTCCCTCGAGATTATGTTAAGGCGTTGATTGGATCTCGATCCCCACTAGAGATCCACTAGAGATCTCTGATTCACATACTAGAGGGAGTTATGTGTTTTGCAAGAAAATAGTAAGAGTAAATTAAGATAGAAAACCATATCTTAGTTGTTTACTTTTTACAAAGTTTGCATGTTATTTATTTCTGCTACATGTTTATTTTTAAAAAATATTGCTTTCAAATCCCTTACGTGGTATACTTGATGTCAACCGTCTCACTAGTCCAAATTACATATATTGGCTCCGCAACCTGAGAATCATTCTCATGGTAGAGAAAATCATGTAGGTCCTTGATATAGTGATACATACGCCCGAGGAAGGATCAAGCGATGATGAGATTGCTAGTTATATAAAGTACATAGATAACTCCACTCTTGCTCAGTGTTATATGTGCACGGAAATCTGGGGGCGACATCACATATACAGCGGAAGAAATAAAAATAAAATATCTAAATTTTCTATTGATGTGTTTGTCGTTGTAAGAAGATTAGTGCACAAAAATCTACAAAACTTAAAACTACATATATTAAAGATTATGTTATCTAGGGAGATTGTATATCCCTGAATCCCTACAGATCTCTAGGTGAGGGTGAAGGAGGTCAAGCGTCCTCTTCTCTAGTGGTGATCTACACAGCAAGGCAATAACAATGCTCCTTAAGTCTCCAGGCCTATTATCTGAGGACGAGAATAGGAGATGACAACCAAAAGAGGCTCTAACCTATGAACCATTTATTTCCTCTTATTTATAGAGGCCCCCTATCAACTTAACCATAATGGATCTTGCCCTATTGTGTAATGGACCTCCATCCAACTACCCAAGCCTCTTATATTAGTAGGTCTCTATCCAATAATCTCTTATTGGCTCTTATTGGATCTCATCCATTGGATCTAATAATTCAGGGGCTTATTGGATATCCAATAAGAAATGAGATCCGATGGATATCTCATATCCGAACCTCTACTCATCGCAACGCCTACCATATGTGTATGACTCTTTAGGCCCAATATCGAGCTAGTCATGAGCCATACCTATCAGAACTCATTCTGGCTCAGTGAATTATTACCTTCATAATAATTCACTCGACTCATCGACTACGGACGTACTAGGCAACTACGTCGCAGTTTTCAAACGATACTAGGGAATCCAATCCATTGGACCTATCTATCTTCAGTTACCGTATACCAATATTCCCTCATCCATATAATATCCCAGAGATCGTATACCGGGTATGGTGCTATCAGACCCATATGGTTTCTGCTCGAGTCTCACTCTTATCGGATTCTCCTAGAGAATTCTTTCTCTCTCAATCTGAATGACCCTGGCCAGGGATTTGTTTGAGCAAGAATACATGAAATATTTCTCTCATGACACCGAGAATGGATGATCCTCTATCGATACTCAATAGTCAACGTAAGGTTGGCTACCACTACCGATGACCGGTTGTGCTATATCTGGAACCTCCAAATTTATAAGTCCAGTATCAAAGAGTAGAATACTCATACAGGATATCCTTGGTGTCTCAAGTCTAAGGACCAGATATACCATTGGGATTACAGAATCTTTGTCTAACAATAAGGCATCATCAATCATCCAACATTCCGTAAGCGGATCAATTAGTGAACTCATTCTCTGATGAGCACATGTACTGTATCTCTAGTGTCCCCACATGAGCAACTATGAAACCGACTACATCCATCATATAGACGGGTATACAACATATCAGTCTGTCTAGTTATCTCGATATCCTTCTCGAGTAACCTATTATCGGGCTTATTTAGAGTCTGTGTTTAAAGGTGAATCGGTCTCATTATCGTGATATCATCACGATCCGATTCCCATTGCACAGATCCAAGGACATCACAATATATATATGTGTGTATATGCAACAATCAATATAAAGTGATAAAATATTAAATAATAATAAGCAAAAAACTATGTGTCAAGTCATATATGTCATCACTCATGTGATTGGCTTGTAGGGCACTTATAATGAGCAATATGTTGGGCTCCATGACTCCTAAGTTATAGAGATAGTATGAAAAGATGGATGCCAGGTCCATTCTCCTATATGTTCATAAACTGTTTGAGGATCAAGAAAGGACTTAATGATATGAGTAATCTAAGAGTCTCTTCCACGCTAGGATGACTAAGGGGACACTAGTTTAGAACCAAGTCTTAAAGATATTGAGTGGATAGAGAAACTCACAAATCTAAGAATGGTCCTGAAGGATAACTTATGTGTGGATCTTATGCTTCAGTCTCTATCAGATTCCTTTTCTCAATTCATAATAAATTTTAATATGAATAAGCTTGAGGTGACTCTCCTTGAGCTCCTTAACATGTTGAGGGAGGCAAAGAGTACTATCAAGAAAGAGAAGCCAGTTCTCTATACTAGTGAAACTGGAAAGAAAAAGGCAGAAAAGTCTCTTAAGAAGGGCAAGGGCAGATCGGGTAAAGCAAAGGTTGCTAAGAATGACTTGGCGAAGGACAAAGGCCAATGTTTCCACTATAGCAAAGATGGGCAGTAGAAGAACTGCAAAGTGTACCTTATAGAGAGGGTGAAACAGAAGCTTAGAGAAGCATTAGGTACATTCATGATCAGTCTCCATTTGTTAGATTCTTATGATAACACCTGAGTATTGGATACTAGTAGTGCTTATTACATCTGTAATTCATTGCAGGTTCTAATAAGACCTAAGAGATTTACGAGAGATGAGATAGACCTCAAGATGACAATGGAGCAAAAATTGCTATAGTGGCTGTTGGCGATGTCACCCTATATCTGCCTGGTAGAGCTATTATTACATTAGATGCATGTTATTTTGTTTCTTCTATTATCAAAAATATTATTTCCATTTTATATTTGATAGTTAGTTGATATAAATTAGTTTTTGAGAATAATGTATATTATTTTAGTTAGCGAGGTCATCTAATGCATACTATTATTGCATTATGTAGAGCTATTATTACATTAGATGCATGTTATTTTGTTTCTTCTATTATCAAAAATATTATTTCCATTTTATATTTGATAGTTAGTTGATATAAATTAGTTTTTGAGAATAATGGTTGTTCAATATTATTAGATATAAGATCATCATGAGAGGAACATTGCATAATAGTTTATTTATGCTAGGCACTACTCTACATATCATGAATGTAAGTGTGTCTAAGAGGAAATGAGATGAGGTAAATAGTGCATACCTGTGGCATTGTAGGCTGTCATATTCATAAGGGAAGAATTCAAAAGTTGTTAAAAGATAGATGCCTAGATCTATTCGACTATGAGTCATATGTAACTTGCGAGCATTGCCTTCTTAGAAAACTGACCAACTCCTCATTTAATGGAACTAGAGAAAGAGCTACTATATTGTTGGAACTCATACATAGTAATGTATGTGGTCCCATGTCAACTAAGACCATATGTGGTTACTACTACTTTATTATTTTTACTAATGATTTCTCTAGGTACGGACATATGTACTTGATGAAGTATAAGTCCAAAGCCTTTGAGAAATTCAGGGAGTATAAGAATGAAGTGGAGAATTAGACTGGAAAGAGTATCAAAACTCTTCGATCAAATCGAGGAGATGAGTACTTGAGTGTAGAGTTCACCCAATTTCTCAAGGACTATGAGATTCTATCCCAACGGACATCTCCTTATACATCTCAGCTCAATGGTGTATTTGAAAGGAGAAATCATACAATGTTAGACATAATGCAGTCTATGATGAGTTTCGCTGACCTACTCGTCTCATTCTATGGATACGCTATAGAGACTACAGCTTACCTTCTGAATATATGGAAAGAGATGGAAAGAGATATGGAAAGAGAAGAAGCCTGATCTTATGGTTGTTAAGATTTGGGACTGTCCTACCCGCATTAAAAGACACAATCCCGATAAGTTGGAATCCAGGATGGAGCGGTGCAAGTTCATGGGATACCCCAAAGAAACTTTTTGGTACTATTTATATCACCCCAAGGACCAAAAGGTATTTGTAGCCAAGAGAGCAATGTTCCTTGAGAAGAAACACATTCTTTGTGGAGATAGTAGAAGTGTGATAGAGTTGAGTAAGGTTGCAGAACCTAGCTCAAGCACCATTCCACGGCTGGAGTCTGTTCAGTTACCTAGCACACAAGTTCCAACTTTACGTAGGTCCGGTAGAGTACCTTATCCTCTTGAGAGATATATGAGACATATCAAAGGAGAGGATGTTGAGGATATTGATCCTCAAACCTATGAGGAGGTTATTATGAGTATAGACTTAGGAAAGTGACAAGATGTCATAAATTTTGAGATAGATTCCATGTACTCCAACAAGGTTTGGAACCTAGTTGATGCACCTAAGGGTATTGTACTCATTGGTTGCAAGTGGATTTTTAAGAAGAAAATCAAAGTAGATAAAAAGGTAGAGACCTATAAAGTAAGGCTAGTAGCTAAGGGGAATTGTCAAAAGTAAGATGTTGACTATGACGAAACCTTCTCACCTATAACCATGCTAAAATCTATCTGAATTCTGTTGGCTATTACAACATACTATGATTATGAGATTTGACAAATGGATATGACAATTGTGTTCCTCAACAGCAACCTCGAGAAGGAGGTATATATGATATAGCCTGAGGGATTCGTGTCCAAAGAAAGTCAAGATAATATGTGCATATTGCTTAAAGTCTATCTATTGATTGAAGTAAGCTTCCCAAAGTTAAAATATGAGATTTGACGAGGCGATCAAATCTTATGACTTCGTTAAGAATGAAGATGAGCTTTATGTGTACAGGAAGGTAAGTAGGAGCGCTATTACCTTCTTGGTGCTATATATGGATGATATCATGATCATTGAGAATGATGTAGAAATGCTCTTTATAGTAAAGGCTTGGTTATCTAGATATTTCTTCATGAAAGACTTAGGAGAAGCATCCTATATCTTGGGGATTCAGATCTATAGAGATAGATTCATGAGAATGCTTGGCTTATCTCAGTCTAAGTATATAGACACTATTGTCAAAAGGTTTTGCATGAAAAATTTCAAGAGAGGTCTCATACTGATGAGACATGGGATATCGCTTTTTAGGAATATATTCTTAAAGACTTCTGAAGAAAGGGCAAACATGGATAGGATATCCTATGCCTCAGTGATAGGGTTTATCATATATGTCATGCTATATACCAGGCCTAATATAGCGCATACTCTAAGTGTCACGAGCAAGTATCAAGTGGATCCAAACTTGGAGCATTGGAAAGCAGTAAAATGTATCCTTAAGTATGTGAGAAGGACTAAGGATCTTTTATTGGTATATGACAATAGTAGCCTCAGGGTTGAGGGCTACATAAACTCAAGTTTCTAGTCCAACGTCGATGATAACAAGTTTAATTCGGGGTATGTGTTCACCCTGAATGGAGGAGTGGCATGCTAGAAGAGTTCCAAGTAGGATATTACTTTTGACTCGACCATAGAGGCAGAGTACATTGCTGCAGCAAAGGAGAGAGTCTGGATGAAGAAGTTTATTGTAGATCTAGGAGTTGTGCCGGGAAACGAGGAGCTAATTCCCTTATATTGAAATAACAACGGGGCAATTGCTCAAGCGAAGGAACCCAAATCTCACCAAAAGTATAAGCACATTTTGAAGAGGTTCTACCTGATCAGAGAGATTGTTGCCCAAGATGTAGTAGTGGAAAGAGTTTCATCCAAAGATAATATCGTAAATCCACTGACAAAGTCGTTGTCTCATAATGTCTTTGAGTGTCACAAGGGTTTGATGGAGATCAGATACATAGGTGATTGACTTTAGGTCAAGTGGGAGATTGCTAGTCATAGGTGCTTTGCAAGCCAATCACGTGAGTGATGGCACGTATGACATGATACACACTCTTTTTATTTATTATATTATTTGATATTTTATCACTTTATATTACTTATTATATGAATATATTATGATGTCAATGGATTTGTGCAATGAAAATTGGATCATGATGAGATCACGATAATGAGACCGATTCGCCTTTAAACACATATCTTAAATAATCTTTGTCATAAGTTACTTAAATGGGACATTGAAATAACCGGACAGACTGATATGTTGTATACTCATCCACATAATGGAGGTGGCTGGTCTCATAGCTGCTTATGTGGGGACACTAGGGATACAGTGCAGGTGCTCATTGGAGAATGAATTCACTGATTGATCCACTCACGGAATGCTGGATAGTTGATGATACCTTATTGTCAGACAATAATTTCATCGTCTCAATGGTGTATCTGGTCCTTAGACTTGAGACACTAAGGATGTCTTATAAAAGTACTACACTATTTGATACCAGACTTATAGGCCTGAAAGTTTCAGATCTAGCACAACTGATTATTAAGAGTGGCAGTTAATCTTATGAGAGTCATTGAGTGTCAATAGATGATCATCCGCTCTAAGTGTCATGAGAGGAATATCTCATATGTTCTTGCTCAGACAAATCATTGACCAAAGTCATTCGGATTGAGAGAAAAAGAGTTTTTTTGAGAGAATCTGATTAGAAAGAGACTCGAATATAAACCGTATGAGTCTGACAGCATCATACCTGTTATACGGTCGCTAGGGTATTAGATGGATGAGAGTCTATAAATACATGGTAATTGAGGACAACCAAGTATAAAGGATTGGATTCACATATATCGTCTAGGGACTACAGTATAGTGACATAGTACGTCCATAGTTAATAAGTCGAGTGAATTATTATGCAAATAATAATTCACTAAGCCAAAAGGAATTCTAACAGGTATGACTCGTGGCTAGCTCAATATTGGGCCTAGAGGGTCACACATATATGGTACGTGTTACGATGAGTAGAGGTTTGGATATGAGATACCCGTTAGAGCCTCTATCTTATTGGATATTCAATAAGCCCCTAAATTATTGGATCATATGAATGAAATCCAATAAGAGCCAATGAGAGATTATTGGGTAGAGACCCACTAATTTAAGATGTTTGGATAGTTGGATGAGATCTAGCACCCAATATAGCAAGATCCATTAGGGTTAAGTTAACAAGGGGCCTCTATAAATTGAAGAAAATCAAAGAGCCACAAGCTAGATTCTTTTTTATTGCTACATCCTATTCTCCTCTCTCCTTCTCCTCCTCAACCTGTAGCCCCTATTTAGGGTGTGTGGACAGCAAGAAAGGGTAGCTCCTTTTTTATTGCATGATACGCGTAATGAGGAGGATTGTGCAGCGATTTGATATACGTCTTTGCAGCCCCTATCATGTAGATCACCACTAGAGAGGAGGACAGTTGACCTCTTTTATTCTCTCTTATAGATTTTTAAGTTTTCAAGGATATACGATCTCCCTAGGTAACACATCTTTCTTATACGTGCAGTTTTCTTTTTCGCGAGTTTTTGCACATCAATTTTTACACGATGATGAAAACTTCTTTTACATAGGAAATTCTAGGAATTTTATTTTTTGTTCTTCCACTACACACGTGATGTCGCTTCAGATTTTTCAATACAAAATTATAAGGACTTAAGTGATCCATGACCAAAATCATAGGAGCTAAAATATATTTATTAAAAAAACTTAAATTATATGTGTCATTATATTAATAGTTTATTATGAATCAATATACCATAGACTCAAATATCTATTAACTCAGATTTGACGAAAAAAATTTATATACCAGCTAAAATGAATGTTAATCCTTCGACCAAGCAAAATGGGAAATCTACAAAAATTATCATGTTTTTTTTTAATTCCAAGGCTTCAAAGGTTGTTCACATCTTCGAGACAACTTCTGATATGAGATGGCATAATGAAGGTTATAATAAAGTTGGTCTTCTAAGACACCTTGTAGATTCCATGGCTTGGAGAAATTTTAAATCTCAATACCCACGCTTTGCTTCTGATTCACGTAATATATGGCTTGGATTAGCATCTAATGGATTCAATTCATTTAGAACAATGAGAACAACATAGATTGAAGAATAATGCATAATATTTTGTTCTAGATACTTTAAAAACGTTGAGACACAATTCAACCGCGAAGATAGAAATATTGATGATACTATTACCATAGCCCTCTCATCTACTTCTTTTCCATACTTATATCGACCACCTGCGAGTGTATCAAACGTGATTTCTTATGATAAAATATTAATGCAAGCACATAAATATATTTCATTTAATCATGAACTAATTACTCTTTATGGAAGGTATGTACTCACACATTTTTCTATCAAGTTTAAATATAATAATATATTTCAGTGTTTTGAATCTTGATCATTCACCATATATTTGAATCTGAAATCAAAAGAAAAAATTGGCACCGTCGATTATCGAGGAAGCAGCTAGATAAAATGATTAATAAAGGATTTTATTCTTGGTTTAAGTCTCATGTAAGAACTTTTATCCAATAGATAAATAAAAATTTTATTTGTATGCACTTTTTAATTAATTATCTTTTTCTTGTTAGGTTGCCAACTATACGAACAATGAACAAATGACCAATGAAATAAGATGCCATGCTCAAGGCCTTAATAATGTGGGAAGATAATTTAAAGGCTTCATTATCAATGGTATTCGGTTCTATACAAAAGATCATAAAAGAAAAAAAAGATTAACTCAGAATAGTGGGATTACCAATATTGCAAAGATTTGAAGCCATGTAAGTACAAGAGATCAAAATCCTACACTAAGAGATCTCACATATTATGGTATTTTGACAAATATAATAGAGTTGAACTATTATAACAAATTCAAAGTGGTGCTCTTCAAGTGTGATTGGATTAATGTTGAACATCGAGAAGGATTACGTCTAAATGAATTTGGCTTCCCATTAGTAAATTTTAACATGTTATGGTATTTTAACAAATATAATAGAGTTGCACTAGTATGGTATTTAAACATATTATGGTATGCTGAGTTGAACATGGAATAGGATTACATATAAATCAAAATCCTACACTAGGAGATCTCACATATATATATTATGGTATTTGGATAAATATAATAGAGTTGAACAAATGGTATTGGATATTTGGATAAAGATTCTGTGCTGAACAAGTTTTTTTAGTGGACTGGCAATCTATTTTCTTCATGAGAAGTTGCTTGGATATTGAGTTGAGAAAATAACTCACAACAGGAAGTATATCATGAAACAGTTTAACACTAACTTTTCCTTGTCAGAATCTTGATGCTCCAACATGTTTCTGTTGTCCTCACTCGCCATGCTCAATATCAATCCACCTCTTGGGTGATCCATAGCCATAAAATGCCCTCTTGAAGAGCCTTTCTCATCCAATTTCTCTTTGGAGGAGCAGTCTGTATTCTGAGGTAAAATTTGCAGTGAGCAAACTTCTTTTATTTTCCGTGACTTCTCTAGTAGTTGGGAACATCAAGACAAGTTCTTATGTTAATGTTTGTAATTGGATGTGTGCCTAACAAAAGGTCTATCTCATTCTATGACGTCATAACAGGCTTTCATGAAAGCATTTAGCGGAGTGGAGATGCCATTACATTGCTGTCCTTGTTCATTTTGCATCTTAAGGTCCCGAAAGAGGTACCAACAATGGCAGCAAAGCTGGTTGAGAGGTGGGTGCTGCATTAATCTTGATCCACCATGACTTGCCAATGTCGAAGGAGAAGTGCTATTGGAACCACTATGCAAGTAAGAAATTGTTTGGAAGAACAATGGGGAACTCAGTTCCTTTAAAAAGTCAAGCATTTCTCTGTTGCTTTCTACTATCTGGTGATGGAGCAGATTTGTGCTATTGGATTGATGAGTCAGACATCATGATCTATAGTGGAGAGACAGAGCCTCTTCCCCCACAAACTATTTTCCCACATGCATGCATGCAGGAGATTTGGACATGGTCATGTTATGCCACTGATTTTGGATGTTGTCAAAGTTGTAAAGACAATCACATTCATTCAGAAGTCCTGTTGGTGTCCCACCAGGTGATAGTCTGTAAATGATAATGGGAGGTCAACCTCAGCTACAGTATTTTCTCTGGGTGATAGCAGTTGCAAGCAATTCTTTTGAGTTATCAGACTGGTGATTTGTTGATGTAAGTTGCAAGCAATGCAGTGATGAGTGTATCACAATCACTAGTCTGATGAAGGATGAGGGACAGAAACCACATTGTGATCTCAATGCCTAAAGGATTGAAACAGCATAACAAGGATCTCTTTCATCTGGCACAGGTCAGTGCTTCTTATATGGTGTTAATAGGAGCCTTTGGGATTGACAAGTCTTGGCAAAGATCATGGCCATTGCTTGATGTTGCTGGTGGTGGCTTGGAAGCAAATCCACACTCGTTTTTGTGTGCAGAGTTGCAGTACATATGCATTGACACTTTGCCATGATATGGAGTCTCAGAACCTGGTTTTCCTCTTGGATAAACCTTTGCGTTTTCACCATAGTTGCAAGTTTATATGATCATCATCTCAAAGATTACATTGTGAGAGATCAATCTCCAACGGAGTATCATTCTCTCCTACGAGGGGGCTCAAAGGGTAAGGAAACATAGCTATGAGAAATAGCTTACAGGATAATGTTGTGGTCTCTGGTATTTGGGCACCATTTGCCTTTCCCATGCACCATTCGACAGCACTCAATTGAGTGAGTTGTGTTTATGTCGAGGTAAGATGAGCAATGGATTTCTTTCCAGAATTAGGCTGCTCATAGTTTTATGCACCAGCTTTTGAACAAGATTCTTAATATCTTGTAAGGCATCTGAAAACAATTAATAGTTTGTTTGAATAAAATCATATTTAGTTTAATATCGATTTAAGAGTTAGAGACAACACATCAAAAAGGTTCATTGATGATTTTTTTAAAGATGTGTTTCTTAGACAAAAACATGTAGGGCCTATCTTAGAGTGAACAATTCCTGGTGGATCAACCAACTTGCACACCCTGAAGCCTAAAAAAAATTTGGACTCTACAACTAGGGTTTTGGTGAGTCAAAGATATGTTAAATGGTCAAAAGTGACTCTCTCATGGGTGCCTTTTAAATCCATCCTAAAAAAGTTAATAATTCCTTACAACTCATAAGAATGTGTACTGACAATAATCAGTATGGACCTTATCAAATGACATCAATCATGACCTTGACCCCCTAACTAGAGGGTTTAGAGAGCCAAAGCCTAAGAAAGAGGCAAAGATGACTCCTCTCTTAAAGATCCTTCTGCCATCTATGATAGTAATAAACCATAAGGGAGCCATCTAAAACAGACAATTCCTTAAAAATTGAGAATTGAGAGGGCTCATACTTATCAGGATGGATTTCAGCAAACCTTTATTAAGTCTCATGAAAAGAGCTGGACCACATCCTACCTTTGCTTGCTTCATAATTCTGAAATCAGTAGAATCAAGTTGGTTGTGGCTTTTGAGAAACCTTGAGAAAAGAACACATCAACTTGAATCCTTAATATCTCATCCACAGATCCTATCTCATTTACTAAAGTAGCGTGGTGTCAGGAGCCATTTGTACCCCACGCTTGATGGAATTGGGCACCAACCTCATCAGCTTCACTACTCTCTCTCTCTCTCTCTCTCTCTGACTTCTTCCATGATATTTTTCTCCCCTACTGTACTGAAGAACAGCATTGAATCAAACCTTAGAATCAACGAAATGTCAATCCCATGTTTGCAGCAATCAAGTTAATGCAACACCACCAACTAGATGGGCTGATGGACTAAACAGTGATATCATTACATGTTTGCTCCTAATTTCCACTGTCACTGTCAAGCTTTTGCCACCAAACCATGAAAACAACTCTAATTTAGTAAAAAAGTTTCAACAAGTGTCAATCCAGTGCAAGATCTCTCAGTGGATATTGTCGTCTGTTAGCATAATCATCTTCTTTATGGTGGATTAACACCCACCATTTCCATGTTGATCAAGGTTAACCAGCGACCAAAACTGCTCAATTAAAAGCTTGGAAACAAAGCAAGGATCACTTTAAGAATAAGCCAAACAGCAGAAGCCACACATGGATTGCTTCAGCTTTAGACTTGTTGTTAATTCAGTAGCTGGCATGTTCCACATCACAACCAATCTGTGCCAAGAAGGAAGAAGACCGAGTGTAGATGGAAGTAGGAGCAGCTTAAACTCCATGCTGTGGTGTCCTCCATGTGCAAGAAGTAGACTCATCCCTGCACCGAATTCGCCATGGCCAAGGCCATGAAGATTGTAAGGAGATCCCTCCATGCCTTCTCCAGAAGCTACCAGGCCTTTGCTGCGGTGGCCGCGCTCCTTGTCTTCCCTGCCAGCGCCGCCACCCTCCTCGCGCAGTCGCTGCCCAGCCTCTCTTCCCCCATCCTCCGATCCATCTCTTCCCGCCTCGCCTTCCTTTTCGAAGCTGCAGGCTTCCCTCCATCCCAGTTCTTCTCCCTCCTCAACTCCAAGCTCTCGCAGTCCATCTTCACCTTCGTCTCCACCCTCCCCTTCGCCCTCACGTTCTCGCTTCTGGCCAAAGCATCCGTTCTCCGGACCACCTACGGCATTCCTCGTCGCGGTGCAGCTTCCCTTCTCCGTCTCTACCCGTCCCTCGCGCTGACTCACCTCTTCAACTCCTTGCTCGTTCTCTCTGCCAACGCTGCTGTGTTGTCCCTCCTCTTCCTCGCCTTCAACGTGTTGGACGCCCTTCACCTGTCGTCGAGCGGCTCCGTCCTCGTCCTCTCCGCCTCCGGCGTCATCCTCTACTCCTTCGTCCTCGCTAATGCCGTGGCCACATGCAACCTGTCGGTCGTCATCTCTGCCGTCGACGGCCGTGGTGGGTATCACTCTATCCTCAAAACCCTTGTGCTTCTCAGAGGCAGAACGGCCACAGCCATAAGCCTGACATTGCCTGCAAGTCTGGGAATGGCAGCCATTGAAGCACTGTTTCAGTACAGGGTGGTGAGGCCATATCGAGTCACTGCCAGATTCCATCCTTCAGCCATATGGGAGGCGTTCTCCATTGGTTACGTGCACTCCCTCCTCGTCGTCCTCGATACAATCATGGCCTGCGTCTTCCTCAGAAGCTGCAAGTCTACTGTTTGGTCACGTTGGAGCAAGTATGACCATGATGTAGATGTGGCGTCACAGGAAAAGATTGCTTTGCGAGTTTGAGTTTGTGCAGATCATCATGTCATTTGTAAGACTTGCATCAAATGAGTACCACATAATATAAATGTAGCTACACATGCGCAGTAAAACCACGCAAGGCATAGTATGTATTATAATTAACTACTATTACTCCATCTTTATACTTTCAAAACTTAAAAGATCAACAAAAATCATTTTTTTTAATTTTTAATCTTATAAAATTATCTTTTTAATTCTATATAAAAAATCTTAATGTTTCATTTTGATAAGTATAAAGATGTCAATATAATTTTTAAAAACATAAAAATTAAAATACTAAAGATAACTAATTAATACATAATATAATAGTGCACCAAGAAACTAATTAGTTCACTTTTTGGTGCACCAAGAAACCACTTCACTAGTTAGTATATAATATATCCTGCATGTTATGTACATCATTGCAGACACAATTTCTCCCACTTTAAGGATGTGAAAATTATACGTTTAGAAAGGAACATATAATACTTATACTTTGTAACCTGATTAGCTAAACCAATAGAATTAAAAGAAGAAAAAGACATGTAATGACACCAGAAACATGTGTGTACAGTCAGATCGAAATTATAATAGTTAGGGGAGTACAATGAAAACATAAAAATCTGTCTTTTATGGGTAATTGGACTTCCAACAACTTCGTGCTCGTTTATGGGGGTGGAAACCAAACTGAAGTCCTTTAATAGCAAGGCATGACATATTTCTTCTTCAAGTCTGGCTTTCTTATGCTTACAGAATCCACTGCTAACTAAACCAAGTGGCAAGTGGAAGCAGACTAAGCTACTTGGGGCAATGTTCTTCAGTGCACATATCTGCTCTGCACCAATTGATGACATGACGGTCACCACCAGATCCTTCCCTTCTGCAAACCATTTTTAATCTGAATTATTAAAAAGAACATATAAACTAGTTATATGCACAAACATATAAACTACGCAAGCGATATTATGGAAATATATTAGTTATAAAAACAAGTAAATAGGATATGGGCATCAACAAATGTTTGGCACATTGTCAATCCAGATTACAAAAGGAGAGTAATATTCCTACTGTTGTGCTCCTGAGGAGGAGATTTTTGGCACATGTCCAAAACTTTAGACTATAGTAGAATAGTCCTAACTTTAATATCCACAAAGATAGGAAAAAAAAGAACTATCTTTATAAACATGCACAAGTAACAGTTGTGTTCCTTTCACGTGTTTCTGCATTGAACCGTATCCTAAGCCAATTATAGGGACAACGATGTCCTCAGCAGATCCTCATTATTTATTTTACATTACACTATGCATCTATTTATATTGTGATGATACCACCAATTTAAATAGATGAAGCACTTCGACAAAAGTTAAAAGGACCCAAACATTCTAAAAGCAGACAAAAGGACTGTCCTACATTTGCACACAAATAGCATGCATACCACATAGATAGATCTAATATGCCGAGAACAATCTTAAACTTTTCGTTTGACTTGTGAAAAAATGTAACACGACTTGGATTAAGCAATTCAAATATCATCGAGCGAGCTCATGTACACCAATTTTTCCCAGAAGTTCTCAAACTCAATCTGCACCTGCTAGTATCTTTTCTTTAAATAAATTATAAGTCCACTGTTTCCAATAAAGGTGGTATTAAGGGTCAACCAATTTTAGCTAGCAACAGGATTGGCAAAGAAATTGATCCAAAATACAAAATCAACATAAAAAAAACTGCACTCTGAAATGTTCATAAAATTGTAGAGGATTTGGTCCAATCAAAGTTAATAGCACCCAAAGCACAATTATAACTTAGAACACAATTGTAAACTTGAAGAATATATATGGTACAGCTATAAACATGAAAATAAGTTAGGATAAACATAAATAACATTAAAACTAAAGTAACTTGAGATGCCAATGGATTGGTCCATCATAATTCCAGGCTGACAGATGAAAATGTATCTGGTGCACCAACCTGAGCAAGTAGAGTTTCATCAGTTGGGAGTCTTTAAGTCATCCTTAGTGTTACCATTCTCAGTCAACAGATTTACCTAACACAGTCAAATATATAAGATTAATAAACCAATTAAAAATGACAATGAAATAATATTAACAGGTCATACAAATCCATCTTCAGATATGTCAATAAGTTGATAGTCAGTACGAGTGACATGGGGAACCTGCAATTAATTACATGAGAAAGCAACCTGACAGTCTTTGAAAATAATTATCCAGTCACAAAAACTGAAAATTCACTTACATCACAGTTATGAGATGACGGGACAATATCTTCAAGTTACTCAGCATTGAAAATATCAATGGCAACAAAGTGACATTTAGCATGCCCATGTTTTCCAATCTTGGAGGTGGAAACCTCTACAACCTAGTGCAGCAATTACAAGCCATCTCATCCGTCACCAAGCGGCTGCTTCTCCCTAGGGCGATGGTACTATAGCGGTGACCAGAGGAGAGATCAGACTCCTGTAGCAGCTGCTTCTCCCAAGGGCGACGGTACTGTAGCGGCGACCAAAGGAGGGATCAGACTCCTGTAGCGGCTCCTTCTCCCTAGGGCGACGGTACTATAGCGGTGACCAAAGGAGGCATCAGACTCCTATAGCGGCTCCTTCTTCCTAGGGCGAGTGACTGCGATTGCATCTCCCTAGGGCGAGGGAGGAGGCGGCGCTACTTCTTCCTGGGTTGATGACGATTGTTTCTCCTTGGGTTGGCGGTGATTGCTTCTCCCTAGATCTGGAGGGAGATCGTTGACATGCAGTTTTGGGCGACCAGAGGAGGGATCAGAATCCTATAGCGACTACTTACCCCTAGGGCGAGTGACAGTCATCTCCTGTAGTGGTTGCTTCTCCCTAGGTGCGGCCGTGAGGTGAGGGAAGAGGCGGCGGCTGTAGGCAAGTCCACCGTCTCCCTTCCAACGACAGATCGACTGCTCCCAATGTTGCAGGGACACGATAACGATGGTCCTTAGGGCTGGCGACGATGGCGGGAGGGTAGATTCGATGGCGAGGCTCCCTGCCCTTACCTCTCAAGTTGCTCCTCCACTATCTTCTTTCCGGCGAGATGCTCCTTCGACGAAGCAGCATCGAAGTAGGTCGCGCTCTAGATCGCGGCCTCCTGCTCCCAATGCTGCAGGGACACGACAACGATGGTCCCTAGGGCTGGCGACGATGGCGGGAGGGTAGATTCGATGGCGAGGCTCTCTGCCCTTACCTCTCAAGTTGCTCCTCCATTATCTTCTTTCTGGCGAGATGCTCCTTTGACGAAGCAGCATCGAAGTAGGTCGCGCTCTAGATCGCGGCCTCCTGCTCTCATTTTCAGTGACCCTCGGCCTTGGACTAGCCTCTTTAAGGCTCCGGGCTTCAGAAGTTTAGGTTGATAAGAAGATTGCAGTGTACGAGACTACTGATTCCGCAGAGCTGATTGAGACATGGTCTATGGCGATTGTTGGCTATGTGGTAGGTCTCAAAACATCCTATTTCTCACTATCCTTATTTATCAAAACTAGATGGGGAGCATCGGCATTTGAGCTTCATATGCGGGAGAACGATTACTTTGTTTGCAAGCTATACTCTAAAGAAGATTTGCAACAGGTCCTTGAAGGATTCTGGACTATTCGTGGCCATCCAATGATTCTACGACGCTGGTCTCCTGATGTTCGTTTGGATTTAGACTACTTATAGTCTATTCCTTTATGGGTATCCTTTCAAGGTCTTCCTTTACATCTTTGGAATGACATTTTATTGCAAAGTTATACAGCACTTTGGGATAGCCACCCTACATCGACAAAGCAATAGCTTTTTTTTTTTTGTAAGTAAAAGTAAATTGACAAAGCAACAGTTGTGCAGACGAGATTAGCATTTGCACGAGCATGTGTACTGGTTTCTTCCGATGAAGATCTTCCTAATGAGGTTTTTTATCCTAACCTTGCTGGGAACACCCGTAAGGTACATGTATCATATTCCTGGAAGCCACGACGTTGTCAGAGGTGCTTATCTTTTGGCTATGTAAATGGAGCTTGTTAGCAAACTCTGAAACCGATCACTAAGGTCTACTGGCCACGTCAGGCGCCTCAGCAACAAGGCGAGTCTCCTCCAGTGGCAGTAGCACCGGTGGTGGCGAAGATGATTGAGCATTCCGACTCGCAGGGAGCATCACGGACAGAAGGACAAGTCAAGAACTTTATCTCTTCCTATTATGTTGGAGCCTTCCACAATAGAAGTTTCCCATGGTGGAGCCTTCCTATTATGTTGGAGCCTTCGTGGACAGGAGAAGCAGAAGTCAGGATCCATCCACAACAGGAATTCCAATTTCCACTCATCGCACCAACTAGAACTTTATGTCTCAATGAACTCAAGCCCCAACAAACCTCGCCAGCAAGGATATTCTACCTCAATAAACTCAAGCCCCAACAAACCTCGCCAGCAAGGATATTCTGTCTCAACAAACTGATGCCTCAACAAACCTCTCCGACCAAGATATTCTGCCTCAACTAACTCATGCCCCAACAAGCCATACTAACCAGGATATTGTGCCTCAACAATCCTATTGTGCTTCAACAAACCCTGTCAACCAGGACTACTTGACTCAAGGTATATTAAAGTTTAAACATTTGCATGTTGTAGATGAAGTGGATAAATATAGGAATAAAGCCTTAAAAGATAAGGATATTATGCGAGAGAAAAATGCAAAATCTAAAGATAAGAAAAAGGACAGTACTGTCCATCCAATAATCAACCCTGTCAACAGAATAATCAAGTCTGCCGCATGTGATATTGTTATTCTTGTGGAAACGAAAATTAAACAATCGCGCGTTCATGCTCAAAAGAATTTAATATGGCCGGACGTAGAACTGTTTACCAATGACTCTCGTGAAACTTTTGGTAGAATATGAGTCTTATGACAACCTAACTCAATTAATGCTTAGTTTATTTCTGCTACTGATCAATTCATCCATCTTAAGGTGGAAGACAAAAAGAATGGCTGTCAATTCAATTTCACTGGTATATATGCTTCAAACAGTATACAAGAAAGAAATATTCTATGGATTGATCTGACTAACATTGCAAATGATTGTCTTAATGTACCTTAGAGTGTTTTTGGTGACTTTAATACTGTTCGGTACACAAATAAAAAAGTGGGGGGTAGACAGCTTTTAGAAAGTCAGCTTCAAAGTTTTAATGATTACATAGATACTGATGCATTAATTGATATGAAATCTATGGGCAATTGGCTCTCCTGGAGTAATCAAGGTGTTGCTAACAGAAAAATAATGGCTCGACTCGACAAGTGTCTGATTAATCAAGAATAGTTAATAGTTTATCATGATTCACTTCTTGAGTATGATGCTCCATTGTTTTTTTATTATTCTTTAATGTATATACACGCAGACAAAGCAACACTCAAAAGCAAGAAACCTTTTAGATTATTTAACATGTGGAGTACTCATCCTCAGTTCCTTGATGTTATCAGATCAGCTTGGAATGTTAGTGTGCATGATTCCCCCCCTTACATCTTATATCAAAAGCTTAAAGCCTGTAAAGCAGCACTTAAGGAGTGGAATACAAAATACCTTTAGAAATATTACCACCCGGGTTCAATTTTGCAGAAAAGAACTAATGGCAATGCAACATGAGCTGTAACTTCAACCCCATGATGAGAATCTTATCTACAAAGAGACAAAAGCTAGAAATAACTTCATGCAAACCTTAAAGCAGGAGGAAAGTTTTGCAAAGCAAAAGTCTCGACAGCATTAGCTTACTCTAGGGGATTCCAATACTAAGTTTTTTTATGCTTTCATTGCTATTCGAAGGGCCGTTAATCGCATCAGGAAATGCAGAGATAAATATAATAATCTTATTGAGAATTTAGATGAGGTTAAAGCACACACTGGGTAATTTTTTTATTCCTTAATTAAGCGGTGCAACCTAATAACATTCATGTAGAGCCAACTAAAAAGCTTTATTCGGGTACTATTTCGATCCTCAATGCCCCGATTACAAATGACAAAATTGTAAGAGTTGTCTTTAAGTCACTGAAGCATAAAAGCCTTGGTTCGAACGGATTTCCAGTTGAATTTTACCAAATTGCATGATCTATTATTGGTAATGATGTGATTAAAGCTTGCCAACATTTTTTCTCTCCAGGTCATATTCTTAGAGAGATGAATTACACTTTTATTTCTTTAATTCCCAAGAATGCAGGGGCTGATTCACTATAAAACTATCGACCCATATCATTATGTAATTTTATTTACAAGATCATCTCCAAAGTGTTGGCAGATAGAATGCAAAAGGTAATGCACAAGATCATTAGTCCTAATCAGGCTGGTTTCATCAAAGGGAAAAGTATACATCATAATATTCTTCTTGCTAATGACTTGGTCAAGGATCTGCACTCGAAAGCAAGAGAGACAAAAATCTGTTTTAAAGCTGATTTACGAAAGACCTTTGATTCAGTTAATAGGAACTTATCTATAAGATGCTCCTCAGTATGAACTTCCCTCAGCAATGGGTTAATTGGATTCAATGTTGCTTGGAAACTCTAAAGTTTTCGATACTCTTCAATGGCTCACCTATTAGCTTTTTTGGGAGCACAAATGGTATCCGACAAGACAATCCACTCTCTCTATATCTCTTTACTATTGCAATAGAAGGACTCAGCTGTATGTTAGAACAGGCAGTCTCTGATGGCAGCATTAAGGTACCATATGTTAGTTATATTCATATATCACACATAACTTTTGTATATGATCTTTTTATCTTTCTTCAGAATGATTCAACTTCAATGAGGAACCTAGCTACTATTCTGAATGACTTTGGTATAGTTTCTAACCTTCAGTTAAATCATATGAAATTTAAAGTCTATATGAGTCATTGCATTGAGGATAAGGACTTTATTGCACACACTCTGGGGGTTAGTAAGAGAAGTCTGCTAGTTCCTTATCTGGGTCTCCCACTCATATCCACTAGCATTCACAAAACCCACTATCAGCTTATCCTGCAAAAAATAAAGAATAGAATTTCCTCTTGGAAAAATAGGCTTCTTTCAAAAGCAGGACGATTTGAACTCATATGTTTGGTGTTGTACTCTTACTCTATTTATTGGTCTAATGTATTTCTTCTGCCTAATGAACTTCTCTAGGATATTGAACGGTTATTTATGAACTTCTTCTGGAATGACACAAATGGTAAGACAATGCATATAGTAAATTGGGACAACATCTGGAAACCAAAAAATGAAGGGGGGCTGAACCTGAGAAATACTAGATATTGGAATAAAGCATGTTTGGTACAGAAATTATGAGATCTTTTGCAAAACAATTATTCCTTATAGCCACAATGGATTTCTGCTAGGTATCTTTCCAAGGAATCAATTTGGGAAGTTTCAGCAAAAACATATCACTCTACAGCTTGAAAAAGAATTTTGAAGGCAAGGAATTGGCTAATCAAACACATTTCCTATGCAATATCTTCCGGGACCAGTACTAATAAGTGGTACGAACCTTGGGTGAATAGGAAGAGTATATTTGAATTATATGGTGATAGAATATGAAAAGATCTTGGGGCTCCCAAAGATTGGAAGGTTTCCGAGTTCATTACTAACGGTACCTGGTGTCTCCCTAATCCTATTTCTCCTGAAATGTTATCACTTTAGCTAACTATCACAACTATTCCAATTAAGAACAACTTTTCAGATATGCTTATTTGGCCTCATGACAATGGCAAATTTAGTGCTACATCAGCATGGAATCAAATCAGGTAAAGGAACAACAAGTGGATCCCAAGCAGTTGGACATGGGATCGATCAAGATTACAGAGACATTTCGTATGCACATGGCAGGCCCTTCCTGACAAACTACATACAATAGACAATATGAAGAGAAGAGGTATTTATCTTGTTAACCAATGCTCCCTTTGTATATAATAGGAAGAAACTGTTGACCACATCTATTTTGCTTGTGACTATACTAAATGGATATGGAAGGAGATTCGTCAATGATTTGATTTGCTTGTGACTATACTAAATGGATATGGAAGAAGATTCGTCAGCGATTTGAACTCAATAGGCTACCGCAGCCAAACTTGCATTAAGAATTAGGTGAACTTATACAATGTTCTCAAGAAAAGAGCCTCTTACACAATTGGCAAAGGCTACTTTCATATGCGCTATTTGGTGGATGTGGAAGGAGAGATGTAGTAGAATCTTTGAATGTCAACATACAAACAATGCTCAGCATTTGACAGAGATTATTAGAGACTCAAGATCATGTATGGAGCACGATCTTAAAATGAAGATATTTTTATCTTAGGAATGATGTTGAAGAATTAATTAAAGATCTCAGATTCGATTTTGCTATTAATTAAAGATCTTAGGAATGATGTTGAAGAATTATATGTATCCCATAGTTATCTGCTTTAATAATATGCTATACCGACAAGTAGTCTTGGCATATTTGGACATTACATTTTATTTGTTGGCTACAGTTAGGAATCATAGTCTACAGCATGTGTAGTCATGACTACACTTTATTTGTTGGTTACAGTTAGGAGTCATAGTCTGTAGCATGTGTAGTCATGACTACCTCTTTGTTTGACTACTCTTGGAGATGAGTTTGTGGAGTGAGACCATTCCACCTTTGAACACTGAGTGAGACCATTCCACCTTTGAGGCGGGGTGCATTATCCTAGACTACTTTATGAGATATCAGGCTTTAGTCTATGGCTTGTATAGATAAAGCTATTTGTACAAACTTCACACTCAATCAATTTACTTTTACTTAAAAAAAAAAAGTAATTACAAGCCATCTGAGCTTACAATATTAAACCATAGCACAACAAGAGGACAGAGTCATGAGCATGACTAAAAATAGATGAATGCGAGTTTTACATCTCGCAATCACTTAATCCAACATAACCTTCAATCAAGAACAACACCAACAATAACTTTTGCTTTGCTAAATAGATCTTTTCCTATCAATTTAACTCTTGTAGGCAATTTTTTATAAGTGTGGCATATGCAGTCAGATACGCATGCAAACTAATACCATTACATGAGGGTTATATAGCTAAATATCTGGTGTAACCACCTATGTAAGTATTTTCTTATA
This sequence comes from Musa itinerans, assembly GCA_001649415.1. Lineage (NCBI taxonomy): Eukaryota > Viridiplantae > Streptophyta > Magnoliopsida > Zingiberales > Musaceae > Musa > Musa itinerans. The sequence continues at coordinate 13,897 of LVTN01000936.1, read as the reverse complement.
TGTGGTTGCTTACAAGGACCATATAAACATAAATTAGAGATTCAAGTCAAGATCAAAAAAACTTTTAGTAGATTCAAGTCAAGATAAAATTATAGAACTTAACCTAACAACAATATTTCAAATAATATAATCAACATTTGTTAATAAAAAAAAAAGTATGTGCGGCATTAAACCCTCTCATAGCACCCTATCCTTTTAATCAAAGATATCATTCTTATAGAGCTCATTTGCAAAATTGTGCTAGCAAGAATAATACTGTTGGAAAATCTTCATTTTACCCAGAAATGATTGCACTATAAATTTGGTTCGTAAGTAGGACCTATTACGATGAAGTCTTGAGAGGCTCTTAATTCAAAGACACAAAATAAAGGAGGACATGAACAAAAGGTAGGGCTTTGTTTATGTTCTTTTGAACAAAATAAAGGAGAGATGAACATATTTTCAACACCGAAGCACAATCCTGTCTCAGCTCCCAATTCCACCCTTTCCTCTAACTGCATATACACACCTATATGGAGACACAAGCATAAAAATGTGATTGCACAGGTAGTTTATATATCCTCCCTAAAGCTATAAAACATGATTGATGACAATTTATTTTATTCAAATCCATTTTATGTGTTTTTTGTAGCATATCACATAAATAACTTCTTCCAGAGTAAAACCATTATTGCTTAAGTTCTTAGTCTGACCTAGCATATGTTTATCTATTTATTTTATGAATACTTTTTTCTGTAATTTACTGCTATTGCACAGCTGGTTTTCAGAACAATGCTCACAGGGCTATGCTCTTGGATGACACAAGTGTCACCATATCTCTCAACTCATTCCCCCCTGCAACAGCTACAAACTATAATGTACCAATTATTTGGGTCGGTGTGCATGAACCTTTTCCAACATTAAGCTCTTTCTAATCGATGAAGCCCAGTAACTTATATTAATCTTATATTGATAACAGAATGTTCCTACCTAAGAGTTTCCAGATAAATGAACGTACTGGTGAACCGGCTGGCCACACCTTGATTCAGCTAATTAGTGTAGGAGTATAACTTTTGCATGACTTATGTCAAAGGGGCCAACAACCGTCCTAACCAACCAGATCTGATTCTATGAGCAACTTATTCCACTCTCTCCCCAAACAACATATCCAAGACATTGATTTTTTTATTATTTCATATCTACTCAAACTATATCCCTGTCTAAAGACAGGGATCATAACTTAGTTTTTCCTACTTATTCTAGAATCCAGTACAGATATATTTAACCATTTATAATTAAAAGAAAGAAAATTGACTATATCTATATGTGCTGAAGAAACATTCATAAGAAAGGATACGGAAGAATGTAGCATTCTATTGCTGACATCAACGTAGTTGAAAATATTAGAGTCTATAACTAACTCAGTGACCACCACACAAGACCAAATTCAAATGAGCGTGAAAACTTACAAGTCCCTCGTATCTAATTTGCATTAAACAACCAGATCTATCGCGTACAGAATACATCATCATTAGACCAAGTAAACGATCTAATCCCACCTAGAAAGCAAACACACTCCTGAAAAGTCTTATCGTGATCAAATAGAAAGATACAATATTTTCTTATAAACATCTCCCAAAAGAAATGGAACCTACAAATCATCTATGTATTAAAATAAGAACAGGGTGAAGAATAGAAAAACAAGAAAAAAAATCAGGAATTGAAACAATCGGACTAATTCCAACTAAGAAACATAAATTAATTTAATCCAAAAAATTTCTAAAAATTGATCAAACATCACAAGAGATCCAAAAGAAACTCATTTACGGCCAATTAACGCAGAATGAAACCCGTCAAGACCATCACCTTTTTCACCAAACTAAGACAAACTAAAAAGCTAGATCAGATCAAGTCGAATCCAACCTTGCACGGACGCCCTTTAATGACAGTGTAACCGTTCTTGCGGATGGTTCCGGCCTGCTGCCGATACGTCTTGGAAGCCCCCGCGTCGGCCTTCGACCCAAAATGGTGTTCCTCAATCCTCATCCGACATGCTTCCTGATTGCGGTGTCCGTAGTTGGCCGCCACAAGATCAAACATCCGAATCGAACGTAAAATTAAGCTCCATTGATCGATCAATCCTAACAAAACAACTCAGATAACAAAGAGACCAATGGGGGAATTAAATTCAATTACCTGACGCGGCCGTGGGAGGCAAAGAGGGGAGGGAAATGGGGAAGGAAGCCGTGGCGAAGGAGACGGGGAGGGCAAAGCGGGAAGACCATTAAATAGTCTCGGGCTCAAGACGCGGACTAGAGTTTTGATTAAAACGCCCCATAATCCCCGCGCCGGGTCCGGGACCATTCAAACCGTCCGATTCGGCTGGAGGAAGAGATTGGGCAGCCGGATGGAGACGTGAAATCTCGCGTGCGAAGAATGCGGCGTAGTCTGCAAAATCAACGTGCCGAATATATGCCCATCGTGGACTTACATGCTGTGTCTCTCTAACCAGCCGGCAGGCTTTTGACCAATTACAATTTTCTTCCATTAAGTGTTGGGTATTAAAGCTTTCACATATCTATTATTGAATCCTTAAAACTTTCCCTAAAGAAGTATTATATATATGTATATATATATGTATATATATACATATATATATATATACATATATATATACATATATACATATATATATACATATATATATACATACATACATATATACATATATACATATATACATATACATATATACATATATACATACATATATACATACATATATACATATATAAATACATATATACATATAAATATATATATATACACATACACACACACAAACAAAATTTCATCTAATTCACCATATCCTGTTACTTCCATTTGGAAATACCTCATGGAACTGAAGGAATGATTTTAACAAGTAGTTTGCAGAAAGCTATGAACAGCTAGCCCACTTATCCTCTATTGGTACACTTAATAACTTTGCTAGAAAATTTTCTAAAGATCACACTAATCCTGTAGCAGTTTTGCAAACTGTGGAATAAGATGAGAATAACAAATTACGAGTCCAAAATAATATAGTCTCGTCATTTATTTCTACTAGAATACTTACAAGTTCACAGAACAACATGGATGCACATTACAGACCTAGAAAGCACAAAATGAACAAGGACTTTATTACATTCATATGACCAACTATAGCTCTCAGGCTCATAAGAGCGAAACAAGAGCAAGGAGCAAAACAAGAGCAAGAAACTAATGCAGAGAAGCTCTCGTCGAGATGACATCAAAAGATATCCCATTGTCTTGGAGGCGTTTCTGCAGATCAGTGGGGCCAAAGACAATTCCTGGAGGAAGAACACCACCCTTCGGTAAGTTCTCACGTTCGCTCAATACGATAAGAGCGCACTGGAGGAGGGTAATTGGCGTGGTCAGGTATCCGATCTCAGGGCCAGACACTCTGGTGATTACCTCAGTGTCGGGTTTCTTACCACTCTGTGAAGCCAGGCTAATGTCATTATAGCCATGCCCGACAAACCACATGTTGAACAAAGCACTTCTGACCTCTTCTTCTGTTGGTCCAGTCTTTCTAAACCAGCCAAGAGAAAATATTTCTGGAAATTTTAAGAGAAGTGACCTCCCAACTGCAAATGCTCCAAAGAGTCCGATGAATAATCCAGTGACCATGAACCGGAAAATTCCTAGTATAGATTTTGTGCCAATCTTTACACCAAAATGAGCAGGCTTCACTGTAGACCAGTAAGCCTTTCTCTTCTCTGCATGCTCATCACTTTCGTTGGCACCTGGAAGACCATGAGGATTCTCTGCCAGCAGTGCAAGTGTTCTCCGGACAACAACAGCGTCTGCAGAAGGTAGTTTTAATGCCCAAAGTCCAAGTGTCTTATTATGCTCTACCAATGGCCCTTTGGGAGGTGCAGGGCCTGGAATCTGCATTGCTTAGAACATTAGCAACAAAAAATTATTCTGTTTGATTTTTTAAGAATTGAATAAACCAAAGCACAGAGCATTTCGGCAGCAAGATTGGTCACGAATCCACTGAAATATGACTGATTAATTAGGAAAGTTGTATACAAATGCAGTAAAGAGGGCAAAGTAAAGCCGATAATGTAAAGCATATTCTTGGCAAATGAAATCGAGTGTCATAATAGCAACTCAACCACAGATTAAATAGATACCATAGGGGAACCCTTCTCATACTACATACCTTATTCCCAAGTTAAAATGCACACTTCATTTGATAAGTCTACCTTTGATTTTAAAAAATGCACATAAGAATATTATGTTTTAGGGTATCCAAGCAAAAGTAATAACTCATCTATCTTGCCTATCAAGCATTTTCTCTAGTATTTGCTTAGTCGTTAAAAAAGCATGAAAATAAATATAAAAAGTGATTAGTTCTGGCCTCTTAAAAAGTAAACATGCTGATCACTGATGGTTATTTATGTATATCATATTTGAACTATTTCATTTGATGAACACCCAATGGCATAATGAATGCATGGAGTTCAGTTGGCAATATGTTGGATTGATGTAAATCCCAAAATTCATTTTACAAGACACAACAAAGCCATGTAGGTGCCACACGGTGCTATATTGATGCCAACACATTCGTGCATCTATTTGTTTATTTTGTGTTTATGTATCAGGAAATTTCTTTAATTTGTGGTTTTACTGTATCACTTGACCTATCTGGGTTTTGCTCTGTCAGACACAACTTCTGTTGTTGCCCATCTCACATTATAATTCATGCATCTTGACATGGCAATGACATGGCAGTCACTGTGAGATGACTTAGTGATAAATGGCCAAACACAGTTTCACCAAAGTTCTTGTATCTATTGTGCTGGCATGTTGGTGACCTGACCCCAACATAACTCCCTTGTGGCACTGACATAGCTTACAATGCAGAGCATATATGTCACGACCTGAAGCCAGGAATGTGAGGATCTACCGAATGGCCATGACCTAGGCTAGGTCGAGTCTAACCACATTTCTTCAACCAGCCTAACCTATAGTCATCCGTATGAAATCTTACATCTAATTCACTTGAACTATCAAGAACTTGAAAATACATACAAGCATATTATATTGACTAATGTACTCCCATGTCAATTGCTATGCAATTATGTATTTTCATGAACACTAATTCCTAACTAAAACAGTTACGAAACAAAATTTGAATAACTAATCACATTATATGAGCATCTCATGATACAAGCAAATAAACATAAATAACATTAACAGATAATTATACGAAGACTAATATGTTAAGCATATAACATATCATATTAAAATAACATATGCTTATCCCAAATTTTGATATTCAAATTAATAATTAGAACTTTATATTATATTATAGAAAAAATATTTTAAGACACCTACTTAGGTTGACAAACCACTTCCCTCAAGTCCAAGCTATCATATAACTATTTAATCTACCAATAAAGGTGCTTTATTTCTTTTTTTTGTTTCCGGAATGCAATGTCTATGATGCTTTTAAAGTATTCTATGATTTATCATCCTCCTGCATACCTGATTATACAGCTAGCATGACAAATGGGTCAGCCTGATTGTACCTGATTATTCATCTGGTACCTGCTGAACTTGGTCCGCCTGATTGGGTCCCTATCAGATCGATGATCGTACTGGGTGTGACATGCATTGAGCCTATAAAGTCTATCCTGTATCAAACCCATACCCTTTGAATATTGACCCAATGCTACTTACATGACTGGTTCAGATCCATACTTGATCTAATCTAGTTTGGACTTGAGCCACAAAGGACGAAGTTACAATAAATTTCATAAAATTTCAATTTATCAAATCAAATAAATTCAACAATCTATTGTCAAAAAAAATTAAAGCATAAAACTTATATAGCTCAAAAACTTTAAATTCAATACATAAAACTGAATTCATATCTATAATATATGTACTTATTATGTAAACAAAACTCAACAATTTTCCTTGTGAAATTCAAAATACAAATCATCAACAAAAGATACAAATCATAAAATTAAATAACATTTAATGTTCTAAAAAGACTACATAAGTTTTATAAGAAATCCAACCATATACAAATCATTAAAACTGAACTTAAAATCAACAAGATATAACTAAATTACAAACATTGTATAAATCTCCAACCAAATACAAACTCACTAATCATTGAAAACATATGAATCAAATCTCATAAGTCGATGCATAGGATGTGAGAGATTAATGAAAAGGACAAAAGTTTCTTGCTTAAACCAATGAAGAAGAAACAAGGAGGATCCCCATATGTTTCCCTATTGGTGATGTTCTTGTCGTCTTCTCCTCTTTCACGGTCTTCAATCTTGCTTCCTCACCACGATTTTGTATAAGAGTGATGAGTTATTTATAGAAGCAGCCAACCCTAACCATAAATCCTCTTGAATTAGAGATCAATTCAAATAACTAAAATACCTCTATTTAATATCTAGGTATAACAATTCATATCGTAACACCCTCACTTTAGTCCCACATCAGAATTGGGAGACGATTTGAGTTTATCTCTAATGGGTTGATGAATGTACCACTATTTACTTGAACTTAAGTGTCTTAGGCAACATGGTTCTAGGCTTATTAAGTTAGTGCTAGTTATCTGGTTAAGTAAGATCATGACAATTGATATCAAAGCATTAATTTTGAACATGAAGTAGTATACGACTTCTTGCTTCTATCAGTCTCAAATATCTTTTTGATGAAATAGAAGATGCAATATTAGAGTGCATAGTGGAAGCATTATTTGTAAAATTTGAAGGACCAAATTTTTTAAGGGACCAGTTTTTTTAAGGGAAAGGAATTTTCATACAGAGATTTTAATTGACAATATCTTAGTAATTTGAATTGATCTCTATTTCAAGAGGATCTAAAATTAGGATTGCTTGCCTCCTCTATAAATAACTCATCACTCCTCCAAAATCATGGTACGGAAACAAGATCGAAGGAAGGGAAGAAGGAGAAACAGTAAGTCAGTAAGAACACTGTGAAGAGAGCTATAAGAAGCAATCCTTCTTGTTTCATCTTCATTCATCTATGCATAAAATCTTGTTTGTGTTACATCCTATTCATTGATCTTTGAGATTCTATTGTGATGTTTACTATGATCCGTGAACTTCTTTTAATTGGAGAGCCTAACCTATTCTTTTAGTTGGAGAACTTAACCATTGGATTCAAACTCAAACTAGCCTAACTCATGGTCATTCAATGATCGTCATGTTTCTGGGTCCAAGTTGTAACAAAGATAGCACCAAGGCCGACCTAATATTGGACATGGCAAGGGGTTAAACATCATGGTGTGAAGTGATCACTAGGCTGGACTTCTATTAAGTTTATTTCTGGGCTTTATTGATCATTGATGAGGGCGTCAAGTCCTTAGGTGAGAAAGATTGTATCGCCTGGTCCTACATCAAAAGCGGGGGAATACTTAAGTTAATCTAAGGGGTTGATAAATATATTGGTACTAACACAAGCTTCTGCATTTGAGCAAGATGAGTGAATAGGTTAGATATCACACAAAGTTGGATCATGATAGCACATGACACTTAAGTTGGATCATGAGAACCCAAGATATCACACAAAGTTGGATCATGATAGCACGACACTTAAGTTGGATCATGAAAACCCGTGTGTCCTATTCAAGTAATTCTATGTGTCATTGACACTACAAAAGTGTCCTTGTGTCATAGAACTAATCCATCAACAACTTTTGTTTATTTATTCATATGCTTAGTATTTTAATGGCATCATTAAACACTGATATTGCCCTCTATATCATAACATGATATTCAAGTTAAGGGCTTTCTCAACATAAATGTGCATTTTTGAATGCGAAGTAACGACATAACGACAAGGGTTAAGCATCTATGGAGCAAAATATAGTTTCACATTCAAAACCAGAAATATGAACTGAAATCAAACCAAACCACAGGAGGATGGATATATGCCACGAGAATGTAGAAAGAAAACCAAGGAAAAAGGAAGATAACGAACTTAGTATCTATAGAATACACCTAGGGTCTAGCTATGCATGATAGACTATATAGAATTAATTTAAGGCCATTTGATGAAACATAATAGAAAAAGGGGGAGAGAAAATAAGTGGCAGACAAGGTAAATTGTATATAAGATAATGGATGACAATGGAGTGGTGATCTCTGCAAGCAGAACTAAGCAACAAGAAGTGACATAGAGTTACACGAAACAATAAAAGGACAGTTTAAATTTCTTTGGAACACTGAGCAGACACAATAGCACAGCCACAGATCTGACAGAAAAATGTCTGCATTCGTTGTTAAATTGTTGAACCACCCCTCTCCCTCTTTTTGCTATCCAGGTTATGGGAAAAGGAACATTCCAAGGACTTCAAGGAAAAAATGTCATGCCTACAGAAAATGTCTTCACAACAGTCTATGGTCGATCACTATATGCAGATAAAAAATTGAGATTTACGACTCAGTATAGTTCACAAAAACATGATCATAATCAGATAATCAAAATAGATATTAGCAGCACATTTAGCAAACATTTTAGCTGTCTTCTCAATGATTCCACTAAAAGAACATCATAAGAGGGAAGGAACTCTAAGATCATACATCACAACTACAAGCAAGCAAAAAGAAGAAGAAAAGACAAGAAAAGCGACTCACCATGGGCCGAGCTCGCTTTGGCCTTGACTTCCTTAACTCCTGCAACTGGCGAACATTGGCCACGCCGAGAACCGCAGACTCGTACGTGCCCAAATTTCCCACGATCCTCCTCTCCGACTCCAAGCTCAAGTACGCCTCTACCCGGTTCGGCACCGCAGGCGGCACCCACTGCCGAGAATGGAACATGAGCCCCATCTCAGCCGGCACCGAGTCGAATCCGCACGCCGAGACCACCAAAGACCCCGCCTTTTCCGCCTGCTCGTGGTACTTGGCCTCCATCCTCTCCATGAACTCGGGCTCGCCGGAGATATCGAGGTAGTCGGTGCCAGCCTCAACACAGGCGGCGACGACGGGTTCTCCGTAAAGGCGGAAGGGACCGACGCAGTCAAGAACAAGCCTGGTGCGGCGGCAGAGGGCGAGGAGGGAGTCCGGGTCGGAGACATCGGCGGGGACGAGGGGAAGGGACGGAGGGGGGGAGGGGGCGGCGGCCCATTGGAGGGCGGAGGCGAGCTTAGAGGGGGAGCGGCCGGCGAGGGCGAGGGACCTGAGTGGGCCGGGGGCGGAGAGGAACTTGAGGGCCTCGCGGACGACGTACTTGCCAGTGAATCCGGAAGCGCCGAAGATGATGAGGTCGAACTCGCGAACCGCCATCGCCGCCGTAGATTCGACGCGGGGTGAGGGAGAGACTGAGAGGCGGTGGTCGTCGGGAAGCGGAAAGCGATTTGATACCAAGTCAGGGAGCCATAGCTAACCACTAATTAGATATTTATATCAAATCATCACCATATTATTTTTGTTAAAGTAAGTCAGTAAATCTATTATAATTTATTTTTATTTTTTAAATAATAATAATAATATCATAAATATCAAATTTTAACTATTTAAAATGTATAGATCTTTTATCATCATCGATAAAAATTATAATTTTATAATTTCTATTTTAATTTTTATCCTTTTTTTATTTTTTCTATATTACTAATATTAATTATTTTTTCTTTTCTAATTAAAGCATCTGAAGATTTTCAAAACACATACTTATACTAAGATTTTTTTTTTACTCTTATCCTCTATTAAAGTAATAATTAATTGTTCAACAATAAAAATATTTCTTTTCGTATAACTTCATATATTTATTTTAACATTTTTATTCTGACAATATAAATTTTTTGTATATGTTATTTCTTTATTAATCATCACTTAAATTTATAAAGTATTATTGGACTTGTAATTATTTATTTTTTTTTTAATTTTAAATGTAGTCAACACAATAGTTTTGATTCTATTTAATTTAAAACTTCTAATTTATAAAGATTATTTTCATATCTCAAGTCTATAATTAATTTCACTTGAGTCTTCATCAACTAAAATAATATTATCAGTAAATAATATATAATAACAAATCTTTCATACAAAAGACTAATAAATTTATTTTATTAATTATTTATTTATAAATAAAATGATATTCCATCATACATCATAATGCTGATTCACTTGTTCAACTCAGATTCGTGTGAGTCAATTACTAAAGATATTACTAATATATTAATTAAGTAATATTTAGTAAGTGTTGTTGCATGTGTGGCAAATAGGTAGCTGAGTTGTTAAAGAGCTGGAAATCGATGCATTGACTTCCAATATTATATATACACTTCACTCAATCAAGGACAGGTTTGTTTCATGCAAAAGAGGGATCTCCATTGCACTAAAGAATATAACCTGTGAAAATAAGATATAATATTGGTAATATTCACTGCATCTAAACTCATGATCTACTTCGATACCATCTTACAAATCTTACACAGATTAATTAGATGCTTGCAAAATCCAGAAACTTAGAGTGTTAGGAAAAAGCTGTTTTAACAAAAATTGAGAGAAGCCAGGGTTGAAACCTCAGGCCAATAGAGGCATGAATTTTAATCAACAGATTGTGCTGCTTGGCTTAGATCCTGTCGACAACATTGTCAATAGGTAATCCAACACTAGTGCTGTTGATACTGATGAGTCCTGTGATATAAATATGCCAAATGACATGATATCTCGAAAACAAGGATATCAAAATGCATTGCCAAGCAATCGATTCATTCTTTGGTAAGAACTGCGTTGTGTCTGCTAGAGAAGAAAAAGGTGAAAACCAGAAAAAGGTGAAAGCAATCGATTCATTCACCTTTTTCTGCAGAAGAAAAAGAAGGTGAAGGACTGCGTTGTGCCAAGCAAGGATAGTTGCATCCTCCTATTGTGATCTTGACATATTTAGGCTCATGCTCGTCCCAGAGGAAATGGTTTGTCGGTGCTTATCTGCTCTTATCCCTGCGAGAGCCTAGAGATCCTCTATCATTTTATTTTTAAATTATATAATTTTATTTTTTAATAAAATATATTTCAAATCTGATTGAATAGCTTATAAGGATAGGAATTTATAGGGACCTATAATATATGTTAAGAGATTGTATATCTTCTCTTATCTTATTATAGTCCCCGTTATATTATTTACGGTGGTCCTATCAATAACAAAATGAAAGGAGAAGATCAATATTGTTGTAGCTTTCAGATCCGACAATGATACAGTTATAGATCAATAAAAGTTTTCTTAATTACATCAAAAGGTATATAATCTTAATCTTAATATATCGTTATTTGATTTCGATTATGACATTAAATTTTCTTACATAACAAAAGCATGATTATAATTTTTATGTTCATAATTGGTATCAAATCCATGTTTTGAAATCAAATACCTTAGATCATATGTCAGATTTGTTTTGTATCTTGATTTGTTTGTTAACAACTTGCAAAAAAAAGTATTATTTGATTTTAACTAGATGATGCTTGAACGATTATTGTTGATCTATTTTCCTATCTCATTTATCTAGTTGAATCTCTAAATTTATTCTTCCATGCCCCTTCTCTACTTGTACACATAGGGTTGGTGGAACATAGTGGTGGCTGCGAGAGAAGGTTTTAGAATTTGTTTTCATTATCAAAAGGATATTTTTACCTTTTAAAAATTAGATAATTTTAATTTATTTTTTTAATTTTACTTTTTAGAAATCAAATAATTTAAATATGAATCCTTAGTTCATTTTTATGAGTTTTACCCTTCAAAAATTAAATATTTCTAACTTATGCCCTTAGCTACAAAATTATTATTATATATTCATGAAATTGATTATTTTTAATTGATATCTTTTATTTATAATTTTTCCTTTTTGATTTGATAATATTTTCTCAATAAACATAATTCGATAATAATAAATTATGCAATAAAACTTGATGAAATTTTTTACCAAAATTAAAAAATAAATTATTGATATTTTATTTTTATCCATGTGATATAATTTATTATTACTAAATTTAATCACTTATGTTATTTAAAAATTTTAATTATTTTTTTAGATATTATGTGGTTATTAAATGCATGAGCATGAAAGAAATGTGAAATGATAGTTATTTTTCCACATTAAGTCATGATTTATATTTTATCATGATTATAATTATCATATGTGTTTTCTTTTACGTTGATTAATACTCAATAATTATTATTATTAAATTATTTCTATATAAATTAGATTAAAAAATTAGTCAATATTATTTATAATTTATATTCATTTTATTTAATTAGTAGCTATTAAAGTGATTAAGGATGATAGACTTATAGGATGTAAATTATAATAAATATTTTATATTTTATAAGATGTTTTAAATTAGATTTTTTATTATTATATTGATTTTGTAACTATCAAAATGACTAAGACTAATAAATCTATAAAATTATATTAAGAAATTAATCTTAAATGATATTAAAAATAATATTCATAATGACATATAATTAGAAGATTTAGATAGTCCCAAAGAAGAATTACTTCAAATAATTATTATTGAATCTTAGATTTTGATAATAAAACTAATTGATAGTATTTATGATTTGATCTACGTTTTGAGTGATGTATGAAGCTTCGATCAGGGAGAGATAATTGAAGCAAGAAGAATCATGTTGAGCCAGAGAAAAACATGTCAGAAGATTGGACGTCGAGCCGAGTGATCGGTCGATATATCGACATAAGGCTTCGAGCCATAGATTCGGGTATCGGGCCAAGAAGAGCGAAAATTGCACCAAAAAAATCGAAGTTGTGGAGGTCAACTAGCCGATTGGGCAATAGGCCATAAGAGAGGACGATGCGCCGAAGAATCGGATGAAGCGTCGATAAACCAATGACGTGCCGGACAACATAATTCAAGCTTTGTAATAATTGTCTAGATCGAAGTATGTTTTATTTGTGCAAGATTAACTATGGTAGTGATCAAGGCATAAAAGCAAAATGAAGTCCCGGAGTCAAGAACGAGATTTCGTTGGGAGTTCGAGAGTTCATCGGAAGTCTGGACGTTCGTCGGAAGTTCTGCCAGAATTGATCGAGAAGTCTAGAGCTTGCCGAAAGAGCTTGTCGGAACTCGCCAAGAAGATCGTCGTGAAGTCCAGGAGCTTGCCGGGAGTCCACTAGAACATTGTTGAGAGATCATCGGAAGCTCGTTGGAAGAAACCTAGACTAACCGGACCGGATTTGCTTAGAGTATGCCTTAAATTTCGTAGTTAGCATATAATTGGGATTGGAATTGGGACAACCCAATTAGGGGCCAGTTGGGCCTATGTATAGATTGTGTTGGGCCAAGTGAAATGCCCAAACAGTGACCCAACATGTGGCACCATCGTGGCACAGTCTTCAAGATTGTGTCAGGCCGTGGTACAGCTAGATTGGGCGATGGTACCGCCCAATGTCAGTGCTGCAGGCGGTGGTACCGCTAGGACTTGGGAAACTCGGGATGAGATATGTTTTTGCTCTAATTTTGAAGTCAATTAAGGGCTATAAATACCCCTTACTTCTCGGTTAGTAAGGTTAAAGTTTGTAAAAGGAGAGTGAGCCACTTGTGAAAGTTCTATAAAGGGGTGATTGATCTTTGCCCTTCAAGAAAGATCAATAGTGGAAACCGATGATCTCATTGGAGGAGGTATCGGGAGTGGATGTAGGTCGGACGACCGAACCACTATAAAATTAGCATGTTCTTCTCTGGTTTGCATTTCTATTGTTGCCATTTACATACTGCAAACCGCTTTACTTACATATTCATTACGCTTCTGTATGCTTTTAATTTCAAGCTATCTTTCCGAAATCGGCTTTAATCGAATGAAATAATTTTTAAACCGATGATTTTATCCGCTACACTAATTC
>LVTN01000934.1:72780-104933 GCA_001649415.1 Musa itinerans | reverse complement strand
TTCTTTGGAAGGTTGTTCTCAAGCTCTTCATGAGCGTTGGAAGACATCTCATAGGTCATTAGTGACTCGATAAGTTCTTCAAGCGGAAAGTTGTTTAAATCCTTGGCCTCTTGAATGATCGTTACTTTAGAGTCCCAACTCTTTGGAAGGGATCTCAAGATTTTATTAACAAGTTTGAAATTAGAAAAAATTTTACCAAGTCCTTTTAGACCATTGATGATATTCGTAAATCGGGTGTATATGTCTCCAATGGTCTCACTCGGTTTCATCCGAAATAATTCATAAGTATGGACTAAAAGATTAATTTTTGACTCATTTACTCTACTAGTGCCTTCATGAGTAACTTCGAGTATATGCCAAATATCATAAGTTATTTCATAAATCGACACTTGATTGAACTCGTTTTTATTTAAAGCACAAAATAAAGCATTCATAGCCTTGGCATTTAAAGCGTAAGTCTTCTTCTCCAACTCATTCCAATCATTCATTGGAAGAGAAAACTTTTGAAAGTCATTTTCTACAATGTTCCATAATTCGAAATCCATAAAAATTAGAAAATTCCTCATTCTAGTCTTCCAATAGGTGTAATCTATTCCATTGAACATGGGTGGACGTGTAATTGAGTAACCCTCTTAGTTGCCGACAAATGCCATCTCTCTTAGGTTTCAAACCAAATGAGAGTGACTGGGCTCTGATACCAATTGTTAGGATCAAGAGTGACACTAAAAGGGGAGGTGAATTAGTACAGCAGAAAAATCATTGATTTCAAAAAATATTCGTTTCGATGACGGAATCATTATTTGACAATGAGATATCATTAATCATCCAACATTCCATGAGCAAATCAATCAGTGAACTCATTCTCCAATAAGCACCCGCATTGTATCCCTAGTGTCCACACGAGTAGCTATGAAATTAGCCACCTCCATCATATGGATGAGTATACAATAATACATCAGTCTATCTAGTTATCTCGATGCCCCTCTCGAGTAACCTATGACCGGGGATTATTTAGGGTTTGTGTTTAAAGGTGAATTGATCTTATTTTCGTGATCTCATCATGATTGAGGATAACCTTGTCAAGGATCGACGATGCTGTAGAACGCATCCTGAGGGTTAAATTTGTGGCTGGACTATTTGAGCACCCTTGATCTTTGTTTGAGGTTGTTGGCTGCAAGGTATGCTTGACTAATCACAATAGAATCATGGTTAGTTTGATTAACAATTTATATCTTTTTAAATCAAAGTAAATAAAAATTTATATATATATATATATATATAATAAAAATAATAAGTAAAAAGAGCACGTGTCATGTCACACGTGTCATCACTCACGTGATTGGCTTATAGGGTACATAGGACTAGCAGCCTCACGTATAACCCCTTGGTTAGACTCAAGAGGAGCATGCTACGATTCTAAGTGGTGACCTCCTAAGGAATATCTTAGGCCCAACTGGCATCCATTATCGGTAGGTCGACCAAGGGAAATCCCTTCTCCCTCTCAAGCCAGGCAACCATAACTTTGTACTAGAAGGAGTCTTGGTCAATGGGACAGATGTTGTATGCATTAATCAGGGAGGCTCCTCTTGGACACGACGATGGGGCAGACGTTGACCAATTGCCTAATGCTGAAGTCAAGCAGCATTGTCCCTCTTGACAACCCCCATCATCTCAAAAGTTTTTTGGGGCTTGGGAGAATGAGGGGGCTTCGACTTCCCTCTAGCGTTGACTCAGCAATAGTCATCTAGTTGTGACTGTTTGTTGTTGGATAGGCCACCTCATGAACCTTTGGGTGTGTTGGGTGGTCGGTGGGTTAATCTCTTAATTGACTTTGCGCTACCACCTCGGCCCTTCTTGTTGGGGCTCGTTGGTTGGCCATGCTCTTTCTCCCTCAATGTTAAGGAGTCCCATATGCTTTGGTTGCTTGAAAAACATTATCATGGAGATCCATTTCTGCTAGATAAAGACTGTTAATCTCACCCACTTAAACTAGGAATGAAGGGAGTCGAACACTGACCCCAAAGAGAGAGATCAATTTTGACTTCTCTGAGCCAAGCCTCGCTCATTTGTAGGATAGTTGTAGACTCGAATAAAGTAATAAATAATAGTGATTTTGCTTCCACTTTGATCTACTAAGCCTCATAATCGAATTTCAAAACTCCCTAGTGGACCATGCCAAGTTGATGGGCCACCCCCTCTATGAAGAAACAAAAAAGTATCTTTTCTTCTGACCTTTGTTAGAAGAGAGCGCCCCAATGACTTAGCAATTGGGGTGATCAAGGAGAAAATAAGCCAATCCTTAATACTTATAGTAAAACATGCACATAGTAGGGTCGATGGGGAGATGTCGAGCCTTTGGCAATCTCGGACAAAGACGACTAAATAACACCATGAATTTGGTGCCACTTAGGCAGAAGAATTTTTTCAAAAATTTAAGATTTCAATGAAGAAAGGATGGGGGGTGTATCTAAGCTTTGCCGGTAAGGCATCAAGGGAAGTATAAAAGAAGTATAAGAGCTCATATGGTTGGTTACTCGATTGGAGGCTATCAATTCAAATTCATAAGGGATGTTCAAAGCCTTGATGTGGAATAGGTTGGCTTTGGAGATTCAAAAGTCAAAGTTGTATGACCTTGGCACAGATTACAAGGTTGATGCCGAAGGCAATAATGGGATCCGAGAATCATTTGATCTCTGGTCAGACATTAAAGATGAGCCTAACGAAGAAGTCATTTTAATCTATTGTGTGTTGGAGTGACAAGTGTGAAGACTAGGGAAAGGTTCGAGGACTCTAAGTATGTTTGAGGGTCTGAGGGCTCCGAACAAGCTTGAAAGCATGGGAATGGCTAGCGATCCCATAAGCTATTTATCATGCCTGAGTGATCATTCTCCTAACCACCTCATTGGTTGACGCTTCAACTAATTGGATGCATGGTGCATGCACCATTAGCCATGGAAGATCAACTAAAATTGAAACATTAAAGCCTACTAAATTGATGCGCTTATTAAGAATTAAGACCAAGCTGGTGCATGCAGTTCTACATGTCACCATCTCATGAGAAGAGAGAGTGGTGTTAGGATCGAAATTGGCCTAAGAGGGGAGTGAATTAGTGCTATCGAAAAAATTACTTTGATTTAAAAATCTCATATCGAAAATGATATCGAATGTGTGCTTCACTTAAAGTAAGTATAATAAGCAATTAAAACAGAGAACACTAGTAATGAAGAGTAGAAAGAGAGTGCACACCAAATTTATAGTGGTTCGATCGTCATGACCTATGACTACTCTTGATTCCTCCTTTATTAAGGCTATCGGCTTTCACTATTGATCTTATTTCAATGGGCGAAGATTAACTACCTTCTTACAACTCTTTTCTCCTTTTCATATGTTTAAGAGATAACCTTTACAAGCCACTCACCACTCTAAATCAACACTTAGAGCTAGAAGGGAGGAATTCTTAGTTCATGTATTAACCGAGCAGAGATGAGTGGGGTATCTATAGGCTCCCAAATGGATTCAAATTTGGAGTCAAAACGGTATCATCCCGGGTTTTTAGGGTACTGATGGTACCATCGCCTGCCATACTGATAATTGACGGTACCACTGCCTATCAGTCTAACATTATGCAGTACCAATGCCCAGTCTGACACTAATACTGGGTGGTACCACCATCAAGTCTTGTGTTTGGGTGGTACCACTGCCTAATATAGTTTGGGAGACTGTGTCTAGGCGATACCACCGCCCAGTTTGATAGTACCATCGCTTGGCCCTTTTATGGGTGACCGAATGGGCCTTCCACTTGGCCTAAAATAACCCCAACTCAAGCTCAATGGATCCCTAATTGAGTTGGCATGGTTACACCCCAAAATCGGCTCGATTAGACTCTAAACTTTGACTAAGACTTAATTACAATCATGAAGCCTATGTTGTCCGACATGTCATTAGTACATCCAGCACTTTGTCCGATCCTTCGGCACATCGTCCTCTCATTTGGCATATTGCCTAATCGGCATGTTAACTTTCCGCAACACCTGATCATCTTAACGTAATACCCGATTCTTCTGGCCTGATGCTCTATCATTTAGCACATCAACCAATCATCTGACATGATGCTCTTCGGCCCAATGTTAGATTCTGCTTCCATGATTCAAGTCCACGATCAAAGTTTTTCCCGCGTCACTTATTTTAAACGCATATTAGTTCATAACTTTATCAAAATCTGAGATTCAACAAGCAGTATACCTGCAAACTTCCAAATGCCTATCTCTGAACAAGGGCCTTTCTGTCGACCAACTAAGCACTTGACCCTTATGCCTAATCGCTTGACCATCGCACTAACCAACTGAGTACTCGATCACTTGGCCCTTTTGTTGATCAATCAAACGATGACGTATAGCCCATGGGCCAAATGCACATTTCGATGATGTATAGCCCATGGACCAAACGCATATTCTGACGACACGTAACCCATGGATTAAACACACATTTCAACAATGCACATCCCACGAGCCAAGTGTGCACTTCGGCGATGCACAACCCATGGACTAACAACATGTTACGATAACACCCGACTCAAACATGCATCTCCCAGATTCTACTATGCACCATTGTATCCCCGAAATCGACAACTTAATGTCTGAGTAAAGAACAAAGATTGATACACTTTGTAGATTGATGAATCCACGGCCATCAACTCTGGAGTTGTTTGGGGGGGAGGGGAGGGGAGGGGATTGCAATGATAGAGAGAAGCTGACATGACAAACACACAAGCTTAAACGTGGCTGACAGGTCAACCATCCTAGTGACCTATTAACCGTGTCCCGTAGATAAGTGGTGATTGGATCTAAGGACACGTGGCTTCAATCGATTAGACATGGTCAAACGATTGATCGACAAACATTACGCATGCCCTTTCCCAAAATATCACACGTCCCATCTTAATGCTCAGTGATCTTGGATAACTATTCACCAATTAGTCCGATAAGTCTTGAACTTTCTAACTTCAAAAATTGATTTGATTATCGGAGGAGTCATCATCGGGAATACCCCCGACTCAATCTTATAGGTTTGATTTGATTTGCCAAAAAATTATAAGTGAAACTTCAAACAAATTTGAAATGAGCCTCGATTGAATAATTAAAATTTGACTTAACATATAGTCAACTGTACCCATAGAGTAATTAAAAATACAATTTGAACAACTTAGTAGTCTGACCCTTTTACGTATCAATATTTTAACTTGCTTCGGATTAATCAAGCCTAAGTGCCTCAAGACGAACCCGACCCACTTGATAACAGGACCAGTCCTACAGGGTGGAGCCCACACACGTCAGTTTCATGTTGACTTGGTAGAGGGCCACGTCTGCGTCCCCGGTGAGGCATAAGGTTGAGAGGTCAACCGTACGAACCACGCACGGTATCGATGGCCAGGTGGTCAACACCACGTGCAAGCAACGCCTGCAGCGCGTGTCACGTGTCGGTCTCCATCCATTTGATGGAACGTGTCCACCACGTTCTTCTGCAGTGTGCACGTCATATCTGCAACCACGCCCAACACGTAGGACGGCCCACCACAGAGACATCAAGGCCCGAAATGTAGCCTCATCGCAGATGTGGATTAAGGACATGCATCATGTTGTTTGTTCCATGTCACTTACTATTCATTTTGATTCAGGAGCTGCATGATGTTATTCTTAAACAAAAAGTCTTATTGAGGGACAACAAATCCTTAATTTATAAGCCACAAACTTCTTTTATCGTTCGTCCTCTTTCATCTACACAATTCTTGTATATTGGATTGGATTATAATACTATGAACATCATTTTCTTTTACCACCAAGAATCTCAAACATAATATTCCCTGTGATGAGCATACGAAGCATCTGTGGTTTCAATTCCATGCCAACTAGCTGTGGGATTTTAGATAAGGAGAGCCATGGATGCTGGGATATGATGCCTTGTTCTCATGCCTAACCCCACTTAATTGTTCTCTGATGCACCCTTATCACACAAAATTTGCAGGAATGTAGAAATCTATAACTATGCCACCATCCAACTCTTCAAAGTAATCATCAGGTCATGTTCTCATCATATCAGCCATGAAGAGGAATTGATGAAAGCTATTTGCAGAGGCTTGCATTGAAGAAGTTCACAGAAGAGGAAAGCTCTGACAGCCATTTTTCCGTAGTTTCCATGGTCAACAGTAAAGTGTGGACTTTGCCAACTCAACTGGCACAGGCTGCAGGACCCACCCATCAGTGTCACTAAATCTCAGTTGCACCAATCAGATCTCCTTTTTCTCTTCTTTCCTTATCTTAAAAAACATACATGGAGATGATGTTTTCTTTTCTTCACTGCAACTGCTACCTGCAAAACTGTGGAGGATTCACATTAACTCTACTGCCGTCTGCTGCACATATCTCCATTGGATGCAAGAATTGGTTGTGGCAAATGATTGCCAATGGAGCCCATGCCATGGCAGTCAATTATATTTCTTGAGAAGGGGGTGGGGGACAACCTGCTTCTTCTGATAAAGAAGAAAATAGAAACCTCCACAGTTCCTCATCCTTTTTCATGAAGTACTTCACAGGGCATCATATGTCATCCCCTGTGAGATGATTCAGGCATCACAGTACAATAATAGAAGACATGGCTCAGATTCAAATAGTAAGAAAGGGAGGGCATCGCATATAATATATGGTGGGGATGATCAACCTGTCCACATATTGGCATTGCAATCACCAGTTGTCTTTGCTATAAAAAAAAGCCTCCCTGTTTTTTTGGAATTGTGACATATCATTCGCAACATCCATTCAGACCCATTCCATTTCTTCCTCATGTTTAGCTTTTCCCCACTTCATATCTCAGGATATATGTCAGTGACATTCTGTGTTCTTAACAAAAACTGGGAGAAAGAACTCACTGTTCTAACACTCTTTTTTTTTCTTTAATTTAATGATAATATCTCATACCATTTTTCAATTGCACTCTTTCTTTCTTTTCCTTTGGAAAACTGAAAATTTTGCCTTCATTTTTTGATGTTTCAAACTCTTAATCTCGACAATAAATTCATGAATGAATTCTTTTTAAATTGAGTTATACTAAAGAACACTATGAATATAGTCTCACACAGAATATTATGATGCATATAAAAGCAAATTGTGATTCTAATCTAGCAGATGAAGGATGCAAAATACAAAATATAAGAAACATGGTAAGCCTTCATATGTTCACAAAGTCAAAAAAAATATTTATTATCAATAAAAGAATACCACACACATCATAAAACAATGAATAGGGAAGCAAACATAAAGGCTCTAAATCAAGTTCAAACTTTGCTTGCTTGATCAAATCAGATTTTAAAGGTTGAAAAGGATTTCTCAGCAAAATGTAGGAAAAGCATCCAAAAATTTATTATTAGTTTGGTATTAGATATTTTCTTATGCGGCTTCCGGCAACTTTGACAGGTTGTGTCACTCCTTCCCTTTACATGCTTCACATCAATACTGTAGCTTGATGTGATGAATTGTATGACTGTCAAATCCCTGTGCCACTGGTTCATCCCCTATTTCCTCCCTCCTTTCTCTAATGCCAGTATAGGCATTCTTAAAGGTTTCTTCTTGGGAATTCTCATGCCAGTTTGTTTTGCAAGAAGAACAGTCTCGATTGCTTGTCTTAAGCTCACTCGGATCCCACAGAAGGTTGGAGTGGTTCATGTGTTGCTGTCTCTACACAGTAGTATATAATATCACCATCAAGGAAACAAGTAAACAGCTCTGACATGCATCAGTCTTCCAACATTCTGGCTTGCTTATCTTAGGAATTAACATAGTACTAATACCACTCGATGTAACTCTTTTTAGTCTTACAACGGTTGGTTGGGTGTACATGACACTCCCATCTCATTCTTTAGAATACCTACGCTAACAATGATATTTAAATTAAAAGTCAAATCTCTGGTTTTAGAATCCTTCTTAGGAACCTCGAGTGGAAAACACCTCGTGCAGGAGTTACCATAGATATGCTTTTTGGAGGAAGATGAGTTGTGGCGTGGAAAAGGGTGAGAATGGAGCAGTGCAGAAGAGATCTCGGAAGGGCAGGTCAAAACAGGGGATGGGGAGTATGGGAAACGTAATCTCCTCAGAATATAATTCATCCTATCCTACGGAAACGGGTCCACCGGACCTTATCCCTTGTTCCACTTGGCCGCAGGCACAAGGAACCGATCGTGGCCATTGGATGGCAACTCCGGGGCGGGCCGCGCCACCCAATTATTGATGGAACCCGGTAACCACGAGGGAAGTCCGATGATAGAACGGTGGGGGAGGAGGAGAGCGCAATAGGAGCTGCCATTTCAGTTCTCACCTCCTTAGCTATATATGTCGGCTTTACGCACTAGCCTGCGCCCGTCTCCTACCTCGAGAGGCTTTGGATCCGACGCTCCTTTTTCTTCCTCCTCCTCCTCCGCGGGTTGGCTTCGCTGAAACCAAGTTCTTTGCTTGTTCCAACCTTTCTCTAAGCTTATGCATGCGCATGTCTTGTGTATGTGGAGATTTTGGAGAAAAGAGGCGACTTTGGTTTGGTTGTGAGCTAAAGGAAAGATTGGTTTGTTGTGTTTCCCATCTGGTTTCTGAAAAGATTGGATTTTTGCTCCTTCTTTCTCCCCCTTTCACCTCTTTGAATCTTTCTGCAATGGTTTCGTGGTGTCCTGGTTCGGTATGCTTTTTGAGTTGATCTCTTGCTTGCAGTATGTTAATCTTTGATTCTCAGGTCGGATGGCAATCCTAGAGAGCAATCGTTGAAGAAGATGCGAGTTTTGACTGGATTTGCGATGCAGCAACTCTCGGATCGAAGAAAAGGAACGATCTTGTCAGCCAAAAAGATGGAACTTTACCTTGTGTTCTGAGAAGATCTTGACCTTCGGTTCCACTTTGTACTGCCATGGGTTTGGTCTAATCGAGCCATCAATGGAATGTGTCGGTGATTCAGGCATCCGTGGTTCTTCGCACACAGTATCTTCAGGGACTCCGTAAGCATCTTCTTCTCCCCTGATCTATCATGCCTCTTTCCGAGTTCTATCAAGCATCAGCAAGGAAGAAGTTTGACTCTGCCCAGTCCAACAAGATGGCCAGCCGCTTGTCTAATCGTTCTTCTTCCATGTAAGCGCTCTTCCCCTGTGCTTAACCCATTTCCTTCACCTTCATCCTTGTTCATCTTTTAGTCTCGATGCCACGATCCAAGTTATTATCCTCTAAGTCGAGGTTCATGGATGTGTGACCAAGGCCTGATAACGAGTTCGTCGAACTACTCTGGGAGAACGGTCCGGTTGTGATGCAGGGCAAGTCCAACAGGCCTCGGAAGACATCCATTGCGACCACCAACTTCTCTTTGCCTGCAGACAGAGCTGAAGGGAAGGACAGCACAGCTATCGCCAACATGCCCAAGCTGGGTGTGCTTGAGGCCATGGATCCATTCGTCAGCAACTTCTCTCCCTCTGATCCTTCTGGCAATGCCGGAATCATCAGTACTCAATTCGACAATATGGTTCCCTGGATCAATTATCCGATTGAAGAGGATCCTGCCTCCAGCAATTATTGCTCAGAGTTCTTCTCTGAAATCTCAGGGATTTCTATGCCTCCTAATGAGAACAATAGTTTTGGTCATAGTACACCATATGTGGAGCATGGAATTGTTTCTAAAGCACTCGAAGCTGGATCGTATCGGAGTTCATTTCCAAGCATCATGTCAAGAATTGAGAATTCACCGAAAAAAGATGTAAGCAGTATGGATTTGATGAACTCCTCCCATTTCTCGAGACCGGGCATGAAAGGAAAAGCTATTCTCCAGAGTGTTGAGAATTCTGCCACTGCCACTGCAAGCAGCAACCGGATCGAATCGACAGTAATCCAGTCTTGTAGTGGTTTGCAAAGTACTTCAGGTATTCAAGGAGAGTTGAATTCTGTCTCATCCATGTTGGAGATGGGATCATCCGCAGAAACTCCCCGAGAGATTGCATCTGTCGAGCCACTGGAGGATGTCTGTGAACAGGACATGCCAAGGAAGAATCTCAAGTCGGTAATCGAAAAAGATCACGAAGCCATTGCTGCATCTTCTTCTGTTGGTTCAGGCAACACAGCGGGAACAGCATCCGGCGATCCTGCACAAGGTGCAAAGAGGAAGAATCAAGGAGAAGAGTGTGGTAACCACAAAGAAGTAAGTAAAAATATCGACAAAGATAACGAGCTTTTCTGCTATCAAACCGTGATTCGAATGTACTGTCCTTCAAATAGGAGCTTGAAGATGCATCCACGCCATCAAGAAAGCCCGATGCTGATGCTGCCAAGGGAAGAAATGCAAAGAGAAGCCGTGCAGCAGAGGTGCATAATTTGTCAGAAAGAGTGAGTCAAAGCTCAACTGATCTCTTTTATTTGCAGTAGCTCGAACGCTGACTTTTCTGCTCACTCAATTATGCTTAGAGGAGAAGGGATAGGATCAATGAGAAAATGCGTGCGCTGCAAGAGCTTATACCCAATTGTAGTAAGGTACCTCAAAACTCTATTTCGTTCTAAGAGATGGAAGAACTTTGATGAACTAAAGCTGTGTACTTTGAAGGTGGACAAAGCGTCAATGCTTGATGAGGCCATCGAGTATCTCAAGACCCTTCAGCTTCAAGTTCAGGTAAAACCCTTGCAGCATCCTCTGAGCTCTCTTCGTTGTGTTCTAAGCATGATCCTCTACATACCGCAGATGATGTCTATGGGTAGTGGGCTGTGCATGTCTCCGGCGATGCTACCAGGTGGGATGCAGCATCTGCGTGTTCCCCCCATCGCTCATTTCGCGCAGATGGGAATGAACATGAGGTTTGGTTATGGGATGGGGATGCTCAACATGAATGGTTCTCCGGGCTGCCCTCTAGTTGCAGCTCCTCCTCCCATGTCTGGCACACAGTTCCCTTGTTCTCCCCTTCAAGCACCTCAGGGTTTATATGGGATGCCTCGGCCTACGAATCTTCCCATGTTTGCACAAGGACAAGCACTTCCTGTGCCAGTGCCTCGTGTGCCACCACCATTCAAATCCATGTCAGGCCTCCCTGCAAATTTGAACTCAGTGCCTGAAGCTTCGACGACCACAACAAGCAATCCTTCACGAGCTCCAGATGCAGAAACCTCATCAAGCTTTAAAGATCAAAAGGCTAGCGATAGTGATTCACAGGTATAATTGCTTTTGTTCAAGTAATGAACACTTGGTTCTAGATGACAATCTTGCTTTGGATGCTTAGATCTGATGCTCCTTCAAACTGAGTTTGCTTTTATTGCAAGGGAACAAAAGGATCGTCCCAACAATGTCTGAGTACACCGAGCATTAGTGATGATGAACCAGCAGAACTAGTGAACGGAACATGAAAAGGAGAATATATCGTGTTTATGGTTTCCTATGGTGCAGGGCATGGATGATAAATTTCTGATGGTGACTGATCGAGATAGGTCAATGTTTCTGGATGGATGCAGAACCCTATGAGAGCACTTAACAATTTTGGGAGTTCAAAGCTAGTAGAAAGACTCATCCTTTGTTTGTGAAAGGAAGAGGTTCATGAATCTACAGAACAATTTTCCTTTCGTTTAACATTTGTTTGCTGACTACCATAACTCAGAAATATTACATGTCCCTGTGCATTGGAATAACAGCCGCCACGAACACATTATTGAGGCCAAACCTTCCGTCGTCTTCTTCCTCAACAGATGCAGTTCTTCCAAGTACATCAACACCTTGCGTGGTGCGAGATCAAGTCTCCTCCTCGGCATATTCTCGAACACTTCGCATGGCAACCGCACTTACTATCGAGGCTGTCGAGCAGCATTCTTCAACGACGACCAGGGACGTGAAATCGTCAGCATCCGAGTCTTCGTGGATCATCTTCCGATGGAACGCGAATGCTCGTGCGATCGACAAAGCCTTCGAGGACCGAGTGATTGTTGCTATGGTACTGCGTGCATGCATGAAGCACGCGTCGTTGGTTTAAATGGCGACTTTTCCCACGACAGGCCTCATACCCACGTGAGCTATTGAGGATTCCACGTGTTAGCCCATGGGCGGGCCCAACATAGACTCCACGTGTCTGAATGGTCAATTAGAATACCTGCAGCCTTTGAACAACTACATGCATCGAGGACAGACCTCAAACGTAGACCCATGACCTTCAACAACGAAAGCTTAAAGTACCTGGTGATCCTCCCAAGGAGAGTCGAGATCTTCGTAAGCTATTTGATAGGAAATATATAATTAATACGATCACGTAAGTATTATGGGAAAAAGGCTCAGCTTACCTGTCATTATTCTTTGACCGTATGGATAGGAGTCTAAATGATAGATCAATTATAAATTATTTTTAATAGTTTATTCATCAAAAATATTTATAGAAATATTTCATAAAAATTCAAGAGGTATCTTAAGCCAGTTGCAAATTATCTTTCCTGTGAAATCTTCACGGAATATTCTCTCTCTAAGATTATGTATAAAAACACATCTTAATTTTAAATAAATGTGTTAAAATCGAGAACATAAATTCATAGAAGTTTATTTCAAAACTAACTATGGATCGACTCAGAAAATCACTCCGGATGACTTTGATCTTTATATTATTACTTTTCACCTCGAATTACTCTATATATACGGATTAGGATACAAGAACATCAACGACATTTAACTTTAACCACTATAAAGCTTTTGGTAGTCATTGCCATTAGTCTCTCCAAATTAAATTTGTTCCTGCGTATTCTGTCAAACCGCAAGAGGAGATGATATGTGGAGGTTTACATATAAAGAGGAAGAGCCGCAGGCCCAGCTAGCTATAATAATTTGCTAGGGATAAGATGACGATTCAGTCTTCCAAAAAGCAGAGAACACATTGGTTCTCCCCAAAACGGCAAGATTGTGAATTGTGTTGCCTTGGTATATGACAAAACATGGTCACCACCTTCAGTCGCATACACAGGTTAGGAATACTACTGACAAATGGGTTTGAGGAACCAAAGGGTGTCTGTGGTGCTGTTTACATGGTTAACGATGTTAGCTGAGTCGGTGCCGATCGAAAGGTTGCAGTGTCCCTCGCGCTCGGCAAAACTAAGGGCTTCCAGGACTGTTGCCCCTTTTGCTGTGATGACATTGTGAGTTTAACAGATGCACAGCCTACTGCAGCCACCTCTCCATTGACTCCGATTCCTGCAGAGTCGAGAGGATAGCTGTGAGAGCCATCGCACTCAACAATACAGTCATTTTCCAGGGTCGGAGGGGTGATCAATATAGCCTTCTTGAGAGGAGGCAATGGTCCTGTAAACAAGATTGGACTGGTCAAGGGCGTATGAAACTTTGCATCATTTCTGTTGAGCTGAAGGTTTCACAAGTCGTTGGCATTAATAGCAAGGGTCCAAGTGGATTGAGATTTGTCCAGCATCTTTTCTTGCTCAAGCCATCAGCCCAACTCGCAAGTGTCAAAGAACTGAAATGAGACTTTGGCTTTGGTCTGGATGTGTGACCAAAATATTATTAGGGACGGAGGAGCAAGGAAATGATAAAAATAGAATATTATGATGCAAATAAATAAATTTCTTTCGATCAAGAAAATCGATGTAGTATTTAAAACAAGAGGATTGACATAGTATACTTACAAGATATTCCCAAGTGTATTCTTCTTATCTTGCTGTAGTATTTAAAACAAGAGGATTGACATAGTATACTTACAAGATATTCCCAAGTGTATTCTTCTTATCTTGCTTTATGAACTATGGTCATATTTATAGGACGTATTGATAACTATATCACTCCATTATGTCACCCATGATTGAGTTAGGTATAGAAACTACCCTATAACTTCTAGATCATGGGTCACTTCTTAACACATGCCTATAACTACCCAGAATATAGTAACTACCTAGAACATGGTAACTACCTAGATAATTACTATGAATCAATTCTCAACACTCCCCCTTGATTCATAGTTACATACACCGATTTGCGACATGAAATAAACATGCTTTTGAACTAGAAGTGACTTGTTCATCTGTTCCACAATACTTTATTGCTATGGCTCAACTTGCTACAAGATCTCAAATGAAATGATAGCGTATCTTTATATGCTTCGTTCTTCCATGAAATGTTGGATTCTTTGTCATTGCAATTATGGCTTTGTTGTCACAAAATATTTTCGTTGCTTCTTTTTGTTCTTGATGAAAATCTTCAAGAAGTCTTCTAAACCATATTGCTTGACAAGCTATTGATGTTGCGGCTACATATTCTGCTTCCGATATTGATAATGCAGTTATTGCTTGCTTTTTTAAACTCCAAGATATAATTCCTGATCCGAGGCTAAAAATATTACCTGAAGTACTCTTTTTATCATCTAAAGCTCTTGCCCAATCACTATTAATGAAACCAAAAAATTTATATTTAAAATTATGAGAATATTAAATACAATAATCTATAGTTCTAACAATATAACGCAGAATTCTTTTAACAGCTTCAAGATGATATTTGCTTGGGTTATGCATAAACTTGGATATTACACTAACAGAAAAGGTAATATCTAGTCGAGTATGAGTTAGATAAATCAAACTCCCAACCAAACTTCTATAGTATCTTGCATTTGTCAGACATGTACCATCTTCAAGTTTCAATTTCTCATTTACATTCATGGGTGTTGCTGCAGCTTTACAATTAATCATGTTAGATTTTTTTAGTAGATCCATTGCATACTTTCTTTATTAAATAAAAATTTCATCTGATCCTTGCTTCACTTCCAACCTAAGAAAATAGTATAGTAGGCTTAGATCTAACATTTCAAACTTATTCATCATATATTTTTTAAATTCTGCTACAAAAGAGTTAGATGAACCCATATATATAATATCATCAACATAAAGACAAACCATTAGAATATTATTGCTCCTCTTAAATCAATTTTGATGAAAATAGTAATCAATTTTACTATATCATGCCCTTGGAGCTTGTTTAAGCCCATAAAGAGCTTTTCTTAGCTTATACACATTTTCTTCATGTCCTTTAACTAAAAAACCTTCAGGTTGAGTAACAAAAATCTCTTCGTGTAAATCTTCATTTAAAAACACAAATTTCACATCAAATTATAAACAAGCCAACTCAAGTGAGTAACTAAAGCTAAAAAAGTTATCAGGTTTCGAATCTAGCAATTAAAGAAAAAGTATAATCAAAATCAATACCTTGTTGCTATGAATATCCTTTTGCTACAAGCTGAGCCTTATGCTTTTGAATATTTCCATCTGCAATAAACTTTGTTTTAAACACCCATTTTAAT
Source organism: Musa itinerans (assembly GCA_001649415.1). Lineage (NCBI taxonomy): Eukaryota > Viridiplantae > Streptophyta > Magnoliopsida > Zingiberales > Musaceae > Musa > Musa itinerans. The sequence continues at coordinate 89,608 of LVTN01000934.1, read as the reverse complement.
CCAATAGTTTTTTTTTCTTTTGGTAGATTCATTAGCTCCCAAGTTTCATTCTTCTTAATTGACTTGATTTCCTCCTTTATTGCTTTTCGTAATTCCTCTTTTTTAATTGCTTTATCGAAAAGTATAGGATCTGAAATAAACAAAGCAAATATTGAGTCATAAATTTCTGTTAATGATTTGAAATATGTTGGAGGGGTTTAATCTAAGGAATTAGAATTTGAACTGCTATTAGGTGAGGTTGACGATGAACTTGTTGGAGATGGATCTGTCATTTGATTTTGTGGAGTGTCTAGTTATATTGGAATCTGAATTTGTTTTCTACTTTTATTGGTCTCCCAATTTCAACTTACTCTTTCATCAAACATAACATTTCTATTAATAATAACTTTACCACTAACAGGATTATATAATCGATATACTTTGGATTATCAGGAATAACCAATTAAGATGTATTTTTCAGATTTTTCATCAAGTTTGTGATGGTTTTGTGAATTCACCAAAGCATAAGCAATATAACCAAAAATTCTTAGATGGCTTATACTTAGTTTCATACCATACTAAGCCTCAAAAGGAGTTTGATTCATAACAGCTTTTGTTGGTGAAATATTTAATAAATAAACTATTGTTCCAACTGCTTTTACCCAAAACTGATTTGGAAGGTGTTTTCCTTTAAGCAAATTTATTGTCATTTCAACAACAGTTCGATTCTTATGTTTATCTACACCATTTTGCTTCGGTGTATATGGTGTTGTCAATTTTCTGTTAATATCATTTTCTTCACAAAAAGAATTAAACTCATTAGATAAAAATTTACCACCTCTATCTATCCGGAGTGTCTTTATGTATCTACCCCTTTGCCTTTTTACAAGTGCCTTAAATTTTTAAAAATTATCAAATGTTTCATATTTTAGTTTCAGAAAATATACTCAACTCATGCGACTATAATCATTAGTAAACAATAGAAAATATTAACTTCCACCAAATGATTTTGTATTCATAGGTCCACATAAGTCAGCATGAATTAATTCAAGACAATTAGATGCTCTCTATGCTTTTCCAATAGAAAATTATTTTTTACTTTGTTTGCCATAAATGCATCCTTCACATACATCAAGTGTATTAATTTTAGGCAATCCGAAAACCATTCATGTTTTATTTAACAACCTTAAACCCTTAATGTTAAGATGTCCATATCTTAAATGTCATAAATTAGACTCATTCTTTTGAGTTGCAACAAGAGCATACTTTTTAATATTTGAAACATTAAGTGGAAACATCTTGTTTTACATAATGCAAACATTTACCATAATCAAACCAGATTTTTTATCTTTAATAGTGCATGAACCATCATCAAATAATTGAATATCCATCATCTATCAATTGTCCAATACTCAACAAGTTATGTGATAAAGTAGGAACAAAGAAAACATAATCAATGTATTTTATCTTCCCTTGATTTGTCTTCATCTCAATTGTTCCTTTCCCTTCCACTTGGATTTGCTTGTTATCTTCAAATCTAACTTTCAACTTATGGGTTTCATCAATATCTTTAAACATTAATCTTATGCCTGACATATGATTAGAACATCCACTATCTAAAAACCAAATATCATTTGAGATATCATTAACTTATGAATGAGTCATAAACAACTTAATATTTTCTTCATTTTCCTCCATATAGCTTGCTTGCTTTTCTCTTTTCCAATAATCTGTCTTCATGTGACCAAACTTTTTACAATAGTGACATTGAATTCCACTCTTATAATTTTTTTTATCATAATTTGATTGTCTTTATTCATCATGCCCATCAAGTGTCTTCTTCCTCTTCTATTTCCTCTACCACGAAATCCTCCGCCACAACCTCTTCCTGCTAATTTTTTATCTTTTTTTGAAATAGAAGACTCCCCCTTAACCTAAAATGTATTTTCTTCAGTTTTTTCAAATGACTTGTTCAACCTTGCTTCATGTGCTTGCAAGGAACCCATTAGTTCATCAAATGAAAATATAGATAAATCTTTTGACTCCTCAATTGCGATAACAACATAATCAAATTTTGGAATTAAACTTCTCAAAACTTTTGCAACAATTATATGATCAAGATGTTTACCATAAGATTTCATTTGACTAACAATTTCAATAACTCGAGAAAGAAAATTTTGCACTGATTCATTGCTTTTCATGAATAAAATTTCAAACTCATGACAAAGGGTTTGAAGTTTTACCGTAATCACCCTTGATGAGCTTTAAAATTCATTTTGAAGTATCAACCAAACTTGCTTTGAGGTTGTCGCTGCTGTAGTTATCGAGAAGATTGTCTCATGTACAACTTGTTGAATGAAGAATAATGTCTTTGAGTCCTTTCTATTCTCCCTCATCCTGAATTCATCATCTGGATCTACATATCCATTTTTTATTAAGTCTCAAATATCTTGAGACTTGAATAGAGTCTTCATCTTGATACTCCAAAATTTATAGCATTTGCCCGAGAAGATGAGAATAAGGGGTTGAGACATAGAGTTTTCATTAAAAACCATAATACCTAGTTCATATTGAAACTTAGCTCTGATACCACAAATGTTGGGGATGGAAGAGCAAGGAAACGATAAAAATAAAATACTACGATGCAAATAAAAAGAATCCATTCGATCAAGAAAACCAATGTAGTATTTAAAATAAGAGGATTGACATAAAACATTTGCAAGATATTCCCAAGTGTATTCTCCTTATCTTACTTCATAAACTATGGTCTTATTTATACGACTTAGTAATAACTACCTCACTCCATCATGTCACTCATGATTGAGTTAGGTATAGGAACTACCCTATAACTTCTAGATCATGGGCCACTTCTTAACACATGTCTATAATTATTTAAAACATGATAACTACTTATAACATGATAACTACTTATATAACTATTATGAATTAATTTTTAATAAATATTTTAATTATGCTACAAGTGAGAAAGATATGATTAGGGGAGTCAAGGTCCATCTTGCTGATAAGGTAAGACTCTTTTTAGGAGTGAAGGATGTTGGACAGTAGATCACAAGTGGGAAGCCCATTCCTAACTTTTAGTTTCCAAAGAAAATTTTGGACTTGTGGCTCAACATTGGTGCGCTATAGGATTTTCCAGCTCGACCAATCTTGATCTCTATTTCAGGGTCATGCTTGATGAAATGGTAAACACCGCTAGAAGTGACTAAACCAAGCGAGCTAGGGGACAAAGATAAGTGAATTTGTGTGATCTTATCAATAAGGAGTGGGTGGAAGATCCTGTTAAAGGAAGTGAGGTTGGTTCCACTTGCCTTCATGTATCGGACTTGAAATGAGATTATCAAACTCATACTGGTTGAAGAAAGTAGGCTAGTGTAGGAGAGGAATGTTAGAGATCCATAGATCTCCAAAGACATGATTGACTCACCATTTCCTATAGATTTGCTAAGGCCCCCTTTGATGTTGGAGATGAGAGTGAAAATACTGCGGAAGGTCAGAGATATTCTGGATTTGGGACAAGGGCACCAAGGTTTAATCGACCCATATATAATAGCTTTGAGGTGTTTGACCCAAAGCAAGTTATCGCTGTTAAGGAGAAGTAATATTCTCTTGGCACATATTGTAGATATCTCTAAGACTCAAATCCCTAATATTTTCTTAAGGTTAGAGATGGTGTTCCCGTTTATAAGATTCATTTTTTTTCTTGTCGGGTTCGAAGTTTCCAAAAAAATTTCTAACAAGCTTATCCAGGAGTTGAACAGCATGTGAGTTAGAATTAAATTGATGATTGAATTTATAAGGACTATTTTATCTATTTGGGAAAGTAAGTTTTTTATCATCCTTATAGCTTTGTTAAGAATAGTTTAGTAATCCAGGAGTCTATCAAAGGAAAAGTAAATGCTAAAGTATTTAATTGACTAGTGACCTTCCTTAATGCCTAATGGAGGGTGGATAGTTTTCGGAAAGAAAATATTAGATTTAAGATTCACTTCTCGTTGAGAGAAGTTAGATTGTTGAAGGAGTTCTAGATTTAAAAGATTGGTTATAAGATTTAGTGTTAGCTCTAAAGATAAGTAGAACAACATCAACAAATATTAACCGAGAGATACATATGACTTTGATTTGGAATGGGTTGAGTTTTCCAAGCTCAACCAATGAGACAATCAAACTTTGAGAGAAGTTGTAATCAAATTAAATAATTAAGTTAAGAATTAATTTTTTTCCTTATGATTGTAATTTAGGATATCTTAATCTATTTCCTTGTTTTTTATTATGAATTAGGAAATAACTATTAGTACGATGATATCATATTTATTAGTATATTAAATAAAAATAATTTATATTAAATAAATATAAAAATTAAAATAAATTTTCTTTAATAGAGGCTCATCTCATATTATTTAAGAGAAAAGATTTCTCTCCTTCGTTTCTCACCTAACGGAGCCCAGCAACAAGAGGAACGAGGAGCGATGTAGGTTTCTTTACCTTTCTTGAAAATAAAAGTTTTAGTTTTTATTTTGATTCTTTAAATATTGAAAGTTTTGTAGTTTGAAAATATTTATCAATTCTTTAAATATTAAAATTTTTTATTATTGTATTAAAATCTATAAGCTGAAGTTTTTATAATGTTCTTTGACCCGTGCTTATGATTTTTATTTCTAGATTTAAACATGTTAAAAATTTACATACTTTATATATTAAATATATTTCCTGGCATTACAGCTTACCTTAAATCTTATTTGGATTAAAATTTTTGTTCAATTAAAATATGTTATCTAAAATTTTTGATATTTTTTATCTGAAAATTAAAATGTACTATTGTAAATGATTTAAAATTTATTTAACTAGAATATATTGAAATTATACAAAAGTATGATTTCTATTTGAATTTAAAAAATTATTTTCTTATATTAAAGCTTATCTCTCAATCTATCTTTTAATATGTTATTATGTTTTTGTTTATATAATTGTTAGTGAATATATGTTGTGGTATGAAATTGGATATAAATTGGATTGAAATTGCTTATAGGTCAGGCCTAACTCATAGGTTAGGCTACAGCCCACTAGCCAGGCCTAGTCAATAGATCAGGCCTAACCCAAGGGTCATACCTTGGCTCGTAGGTTAACCTAGCCCAACCATCATGGGCGATCACGTGCGATGCACGTGACCAGTCCAAGGGCTAGGATTGGGCTAGTCTGGTATGATGCATGCTCAGGTATGTATAATGCACATGACCAGTATATGGGTTGGCCTAGTCTAGCCCAATATTATTATTGGATTTGAGCTCAAATATTGATTGAATTAAACTAGACTTGATTAGTCTAGATTGATTTACGGTGATTCCGAATTGATTGACTTATTTAAGTCAGTTTAACCTAGATTGAACCTAATCTAGCCCAAATTATACTAGTCTATGGTGGTTCCAGACCAGTTAAATGAGGATTAGAGATTGGTTTAGTTAGGTTCTAGTAAATCGAATTCAGTTGGATTGATTGAACTAGGGTTCAAGTCAATTAAGGGCTAATTTATATTATTTGATATTGATGATATTTGAAAGAGATATTTTAAATGTGTTATTTCATCCTGATATAAATATGACCAGTGTGTGATTATGTTATTACCCTTCTAAGGGTAGGTAGGGCGATTCTCTTTAGGGATTAGCGGGCCGTTAGATGTGATTGCTGGATGGTTCCTCCATCCACTGTTGGGAGGAATGTGTCCCTCTTTTGGCGGGTGAGGGATACCATTCCATCTGCTGTTGAGAGTATGATATGAGTTTGCCTCCATTTGCTATTGAGAGAACACAAACTCATTTTGTAGGATAAAGCCTCTCCATCTGCTGTTAGGAGAACACAAACTCATCTCGTAGGATAAAGCATCTTCATCCGCTGTTGGGGGAGTGCTCATTCGGGTATTTGATATACGCTAATAGGATGATTGATTTTTTATCATATATTCATTTTGAGTTGACTTTTGGGGTTCCTACTCAATGTTGTTGAATTCTCTTTGTTTTTTATTTTCAAAGCAGCATCCCTCTAGTACTAAATTGGATTTCAGTAGAGAGCGAACCTTTCTCTACCGCTAGGTAGAGCTACTTGGATTATTCTTGAAGTTAACATCACTATGTTTACTTTTCTACTTATGATTTGATAAGTAAATAAATTATAATAAATATTTATAAATGATGAATAAAGTGATATTTATCTACTTAGCTCTAAATGTGTGGAAAGATATAATCCAAAAAAAAAATCCAGGATATGACAAAAGTTATTACATAATAATAAATGAATAGGGCAATATGGGACATCTTGTCTCACCCTCCTCTTGCTCTTAAACCATGTTAAGAGAATATCATTAATGAGACAAGAGAAAAAAGAGGAAGAGAAACAAGTAGAGATAACAAATGAATTGGGAAGACTCTTGAGTTATCCTTGTTTAAGTATAACTTTCCTTGTATACCTCTCAAGAAATTCTCTTTTAACTCTCTCTAGAAATCCAAGAGATTAACCTTAAGAGCACCCAAAAGTGTCTCGTCTCTTTCTCACCGAGACTCAAGATGTATTTATAGGAATAAACCTTAATTTACCAAGTTTTAATTTATTTAGGATTCTACCAACTAATTTGAATACAACTAGAACTTTTAAAAATAGTTACCAACCTTAATAATCTCCACATTGGTGAGTATTTAATCACTTTTTACCTCCTATAGAAATTGAACTATTAGCCTAAAAAGTTCACAACTACATAAACAGAATCAATTCATAGTCCATCACATGATTCCAATAATCTCACTAATGCATCATGTGTAGTTTGAACCGAATCAATGATACTACTTGATTTCAAAGAGAGACTTCTATCTTATTGTCTTACCACCAGTTGGATTTTTTTTCACAACCTTCTACGTAATAGAAACCATGAATATCATTTTTTAGCACTTACCATCCTCTACAGTGAAATATATTTTCAACCCTTTGAGGTATTTATTATACTTTCTTCTAAACGGTACAACCCTTGATGCAATCTTCCTTTCATTATGATCATGCAAACTTTAAGTAACTTTAAGATATTCACATTCAGCTTTGTAGTTATAATTTTAAGAATTTAAAAGACTCAAAGAAATTATATTCTTCTGTATCTTTATAATATAGGTCACATCCTCCAAAGTATGCACCACTCAATCGATCATTTTGATCTTCACTGCACCAACACCCATGACCTCCACTATAGACTCATCGTCTCAATTTACTAGTCATCTTATCATTCAATGAATCAGAACAATTATTATATGAGCAAACATGAGTAATACAAATAAAATCTAAAAACCAATTCTTTTGGAAAGATACATTATTACCTTTCGAGATTGTGAGGACATCTTCTATCACCGCCCATCATAAAGAGCACTCACTAGCCTCTTCTTCATGTTTTCTTTTTCCAAGATAAATTTGCTTCATATGTTCTTACTCTTTACATATATAATATCGAACATTATCTAAAAATCTGACTCTTGATCTCGACCTATCATGCTAAGATCCACTCCTATCAGAAAATCCTCTTCATCAATCTCCATCTTGAGTAAGTAATACCACATTATCCATATTTTTATATTTATCTTTTTTCCTAGTAACATAAGACCCTAAAGAACTATATAAGATTAATTACAAGGCTCTTACCCTCACATAAACATAAAGAATTTCTCTCTTAATTCTTTTTATAAAATCTATGCTAGTCATAGGTGCCCTATAAACTAATCACGTGAGTGATGGCACATATGACTTGACACACAATCTTTTTGCTTATTATATTTTGGTATTTTATCATTTTATATTGATTGTTGCACACACACACACACATATATATATATATATATATATAATGATATCCTTGAATTTGTGCAATGAGAATCAAATCGAGATGAGATCACGATAATGAGATCGATTCCCCTTTAAACATAAATCCTGAATAATCCTAGTCATAGGTTACTCTAGAGGGACATCGAGCTAACTAGACAAACTAGTATGCTGTATACCCGTCCATATGATGGACGCAGTTGGTCTCATAGTTGCTCGTGTGGGGATACTAGGGATACAGTACAAGTGCTCATTGGAGAATGAGTTCACTGATTAATCTATTATGGAATGCTAAATGGTTGATGATGCCTTATTGTCAAATAGCGATTTTATAGTTCTAATGGTGTATCTAGTCCTTAGACTTGAGACACCAAGAATATCCTATATGAGTACTTCATTCTTTGATACCAAACTTATTGGTTTGAATGTTCCAAATCTAACACAACCAGTCATCAGGAGTGGTAGCTAACCTTATGAGCACTATTGAGTGTCGATAGAGGATCATCCGCTCTTAGTGTCATGAAAGGAATATCTCATGTGGTTTTTCTTAGACAAATCTCTAGTTACGGTCATTCGGATTGAGAGAGAAAGAGTTTTTCGGGAGAATCCGATTAGAGCGAGACTCGAGCATAAACCGTATGGGTTTGACAACACCATGCTTGGTATACGGTCTCTGGGATATTATATGGATGAGAGACTATATGTATACGATAACTGAGGATGGACAGGTCCAATGGATTGGAATCACCTATATCATTTGGGGACTACGGGGTAGTGGCCTAGTATGCCCGTAATTGCGATGAGTAGAGGTTCAGATATGAGATATCTGTCGGAGCCCCCATCTTATTATATATCCAATAAACCCCTGAATTATTAGATCATATGGATAATATCCAATAAGAGCCTATGAGAGATTATTGGATAGAGATCCACTAATCTAAGAGGCTTGGGTAGTTAGATGGAGATCCTATACGCAAGGGCAAGATCCATTAGGGTTAAGTTGATAGGGGACCTCTATAAATATGAGGGAACTAATGGTTCATAGGCTAGAGCCTTTTTTGTTGTCTTCTCCTATTCTCCTTCCCTTCTCCTTCTCAAAGCAGGTCTGGAGTTTTGAGGAGCGTCGTCGCAGCCCTATTGTGTGGATCATCGCTAGAGATGAGGGTACTTGACCTCCGTCACCCTTTCCTAGAGATCTGTAGGGATTCAGGGATATACGATCTCCCTAGGTAATATAATCTTTCGTGTACATAGTTTTAAGTTTCATGGATTTTATGCATCAATCTTCCCACAATGACGAACACATCTTTGGGAATTGGAGATTTTATTTTTTATGTTCTTCCATTGCGCATGTGATGTCGCCCCCAAGATTTCCCTACAGTGGTATCAGAGCCAGGTTGTTCGTGCAAAAGATTGGTTTTGAACTACGTGTGTTATATTTTGGAGAAGCTTTTGATGTGAAAATCGTTAATGCAAAATCAAGAAAGGGCGGAAACTATTGATGCCCTTGCTACCCTCACAGATGGCAGCAAGCTGCCATCTGCATGCGTGCAGCTGCCTGCAGCGGCAACCATAATGGTAGTGATCGTAGGCAGTCAGCATAGCACTGGCGCATGCGGCCTGCTTGTAATAAGCCTGCGGCCAACGGGGGGTTGGCAGCCCGTGGGTGCCCCACCTGCGAGCGCAGCCCATGGGCATAACGCTCGCAGGGCCGGTGCTTACGGGCACTACCCTGGCAAGGAGCAGCACTAGTGGGCACTGCACCCGTGGGCACAACGCCCGCAAGGGCGCTCGCTCGCGGGGGCGCTCACCTGTAGGGTTGGTGTCGCCCGCGGGTGAGCCGCCCGCAGGCAGGGATGGGGAGGGTTAGGGTTTTGGAAAAAGATAATTTTACCCTTGTGAATTAGAGATATCTCAAGTTTGTCCTTTTATCTAAATTACCAAAATACCCCTTAGAATTCAAAAAATTCCCTACATCCCAAATTTTTAGAAATATTAATTAATTAAAATATTTAATTAATAATAATTATTATTATTATCTAGTAGTCCTACATGATGATGTGCACATGGGATGTATAATATGTGGACGGATGATCATGGACCGTGTGATGTGTGTGTACTTGTGATTATTATTATTGGGGCATACGAGCCTCCATTTTATTTCTCGTTTATTATCGGGCCTGCATGCTTATGATTAAGTTGTAATCACACGAGGAGGCGCAGTAGGAGCGTGAAAGCGATAGCGGGACCCATGAGACGGACGATCGTAATGTATAGAGATGCGTGCCAACAAAACCAATGAGGACTAGATGGACAATCACAGGGCATGGAAATGCATCACTGCACACATAGATCTTGATGTGAGTGATTAGGCCCACTGGTTTGGGCCTGATCACATTAGGCTATGGTCTATAATCATCTAGTGTGATTGCTTGTACACATAATGTATATATATTTGCATGCGATGTAGATATATATTAAATATGTATGTGTGTGACATATCATATTAGGAGACCAACTCTCGATAATATTAAGTCGGTAAACGTGAGGCAATTAAATTGACTTACGTGGTCTTCCATCGTTATAGGTTGGGACCGATTCTCGATGTAGGTTGAGTTGGTCGAGTCTCTCGAGCCTCACCTATATCGCGATTCGCTATCTTGCCTACGACATAGAGATGTCACCAATGACCTGAAGACATGGTATGCTTGGTCGAATCCCTCGAGGGTATATCATCGAATCAGACTCATCTTGTAACGATTGTGTTGACTTAACCGAACATCATGGTTGGTTGAGTCCCTCGAGACCATGGTGGTTCGGAGGCAGAATAGGATGGGAATCACAAGGAGTTATGATCGGCAAGAGCTGCCTACCTTTTAGGCTTAGTGTGATTGGTCGAGTCCCTTGAGGCTAGTCATAGGTGCCCAGTAGGCCAATCACATGAGTGATGGCACATGTGACTTGACACGAAATTTTTTTCTTATTATATTTTGGCATTTATCATTTTATATTGACTATTACATATATGTATGCATATATTGTAATGTCCTTAGATTTATGCAATGGGAATCGGATCGTGATGAGATCACGATAATGAGACCAATTCACCTTTAAACACAGATCCTAAATAATCCCGGTCATAGGTTACTCGAGAGGGACATCGAGATAACCGGACACACTGATGTGTTGTATACCCGTCCATATGATAGATGCAGTTGGTCTAATAGTTGCTCGTGTGGGGACACTAGGGATACAGTACAGGTGCTCATCAGAGAATGAGTTCACTGATTGATCCGCTTACGGAATACTGGATGGTTGATGATGCCTTATGTCAGACAGCGATTTTGTAGTCCCAATCTGGTCCTTAGACTTGAGACACCAAGGATGTCTTGTATGAATGCTCCATTCTTTGATACCAGACTTATAGGTTTGGATGTCCCAAATCTAGTACAACCGGTCATTGGGAGTGGCAGTCGACCTTACGAGGGCTATTGAGTATCGATAGAGGATCATCCACTCTCGACGTCATGAGAGGAATATCCCATGTGTTCTTGCTCAGACAAATCCCTGGCCAAGGTCATTTGGATTGAGAGTCTGATATGGGTATGACAGCACCATGCCCGGTAGAATCCGATTAGAGCAAGAGAAATAGTAGAAATCATATACGAGAGAAAGAGTAGAAACCATCATGAGAGAGAAAGAGTTCTCCGGGAGAATCTAATTAGAGCGAGACTCGAGTAGAAACCGTATGGGTCTGACAGCACCATGCCCGGTATATGGTCTTTGGGATATTAGATGGATGAGAGACTATATGTACATGGTAATTGAGGACAGACAGGTCCAATGGATTGGATTCCCCTATATCATCTCGGGACTACGGCGTAATGGCATAGTACGTCCGTAGTCAATGAGTTGAGTGAATTATTATGGAGATAATAATTCACTGAGCTAGAAGGAGTTATGACATATATAACTCACGGCCAGCTTAATATTGGGCCTAGAGGGTCACACATATATAGTAGGCGTTGCGATGAGTAGAGGTTCGGATATGAGATATTTGCCGGAGCCCCTGGCTTATTGGATATCCAATAAGCTCCTGAAATATTGGATCCTATGGACGAGATCCAATAAAAGCCCATGAGAGATTCTTGGATAATGATCCACTAATCTAAGAGGCTTGGGTAATTGGATGCAGATCTAATACCCAATAGGGGAGGATCCATTAGGGTTTGACAGGGGACCTCTACAAATAGGAGGGATTCAGTGGTTCATAGGCTAGAGCCCTTGCTTGCCTCTCCTATTCTCCTCCCCCTCTCCACCTCAGAGCAGGTCTAGAGTTTTGAGGAGTGTCGTCGTAGCCCTGCTATGTGGATCATCGCTAGAGAGAAGGACGCTTGACCTCCTTCACCCTCTCCTAGAGATTTGCAAGGATTCAGGGATATTCAATCTCCCTAAGTAACACAATCTACTCTATACTCAGTTTTAAGTTTCGCCGATTTTGCACACCAATCTTCGCATGATGATGAACATCTTTTTGGGAAATTGGGGATTTTGTTTTCTTGTTCTTCCGCTATGCATGTGATGTCGTCCCCAAGATTTCCTAACATGTTACATTGAGACGCTGATTAGATCTCGATCCTCACTAGAAGTCTATCGAAGACTTCCATTTCACGTGCTGAGGGTGTCGCGTGACTCGCTAGTAAAATAGTGGGAGCATATTAAGATAGAAGTCCATATCATATTTATTTTTGTAAAATCTGCATGTTATTTATTTCTGTTGCATCTTTATTTTCAAAAAAATATCACTTTTAAATCCCTTACGTGGCATACTTGATGTCAACCACCTCACTGGTCTGAATTATATGGATTGGCTCTACAACTTGAGAATTGTTCTCATGACGGAGAAAATTATGTTCGTCCTTGATACAGTAATGCCCACGCCCGAGGAAGGGGCAAGTGAGGATGAGATTGCTCGCTACGTGAAGTACATATATGACTCCACTCTTACTCAGTGTTACATATTGGGCTCTATGACTCCTAAGTTAAAGAGACAGCATGAAAAGATGGATACCAGATCCATTCTCCTACATGTTCGTAAACTATTTATGAAACAAGGAATGACTCAACAATGTGAGATATCCAATAGCATCTTCCGTGCTAGGATGAATGAGGGGACACCGGTTCAAAACCATGTCCTAAAGATGATTGGGTAGATAGAGAAACTCACAGGTCACCTGTGTATGGATCTTATGCTTAAGTCCCTACTAGATTCTTTTTCATAGTTCATAATGAATTTTAATATGAACAAGCTTGATGTGACTCTCCCTAAGCTTCTCGATATATTGAGGGAGACAAAGAGCACTATCAAGAAAAAGAAGTCAGTTATGTATACTAGTGAGACCAGAAAGAAAAGGAAAGCAGAAAGTCACTTAAGAAGGGCAAGGGCAAGGCCAGACCGGGTAAAGCAAAGGTTGCTAAGAAAGACCCAACAAAGAACAAAGGCCAGTGCTTCTACTACAACAAAGATGGGCATTGGAAGATGAACTACAAAGAGTACCTTGCAAAGAGGGCGAAATAGAAGCTTGGATAAGCTTCAGATACATTCATGATCGGTCTCCATTTGTTAGACTCTTATGATAATACATAGGTATTGGATACCGATAGTGTTTTTCATATTTGTAATTCGTTACAGGTTCTAGCAAGACCGAAGAGGCTGGCGAGAGGCGAGAGAGAGCTCAAGATGAGCAATGAAGCAAAAGTTACTATAGTAGCTATTGGCGAGATCACCCTACATCTGCTTGGTGGAGCTATTATTGCATTGGATGCATGCTATTTTATTCCTTCTATTATCAAAAATATTATTTTCATTTCATATTTGACAATTAGTGGATATGAATTAGTTTTTAAGAATAATGGTTGTTCAATATTATTAGATTATGAGATCATCATGAGAGGAATATTGCACAATGGTTTATTTATACTAGATACTACTCTACATATCATGAATGTAAGTGTGTCCAAAAGAAGACAAGATGAGGTGAATAGTGCATACCTGTAGCATTGCAGGCTAGGTCATATCCATGAGGGAAGGATTCAAAAGTTGCTAAAGGATGGATATATAGATTCATTCGACTATGAGTCATATACAACTTGTGAGCCTTACCTTCGTAGAAAACTGACCAACTCTCCACTTAGTGAAACTAGAGAGAGCCACTGAGCTGTTAGAACTCATAAATAGTGATGTTTGTGGACCCATGTCAACTCATATCATTAGTGGTTACTCCTACTTCATTACCTTTATTGATGATTTCTCAAGGTATGAACATATGTACTTAATGAAGTATAAGTCTGAGGCCTCTAAGAAATTCAGAGAGTATAAGAATGAAATGGAGAACCAAACTGGAAAGAGTATCAAGATTCTTCGATCAGATCGAGAAGATGAGTACTTGAGTATAGTGTTTACCCAGTTCCTTAAGGAACATGAGATTATATCCCAATGGACACCTCCTTATACACCTCAGCTCAATGGTATATCTGAAAGGAGAAATCGTACATTGTTAGATATGGTGCGGTCCATGATAAGTTTCACTGACCTACCCATCTTATTCTGAGGATACGCCCTAGAGACCGTAGCTTACCTTCTGAACAGAGTTCCAACTAAGTTGGTAGTGTGTACACCATATAAGATATGGAAATTGAAAAAGCTCAATCTTAAGGTTGTTGAGATTTGGGGCTATCCTGCCTATGTTAAAAGACACAACCCCGATAAGTTAGAATCGAGGATGGAGCGGTGCAAGTTCGTAAGATACCCCAAGGAAACTTGTGGGTATTATTTTTATTATCCCAAGGACCAAAAGGTCTTTATAACTAAGAGAGTGGTGTTCCTTGAGATGGAATACATTCTTGGTAGAGACAATGGGAGCATGATAAAGTTGAACGAGGTTGGACAACCTAGCTCAAGCACCACTCTACAGCTCGAGTCTATTCAAGGACCTAGCACACAAGTTCTAACTTTACGTAGGTTCGATAGAGTATCTCATCATCCTAAGAGATATGTGGGACATATTAGATGAGATGATGTTGAGGATATTGATCCTCAGACCTACAATGAGGCTATTATGAATATAGACTCCGAGAAGTGGCAAGTAGCCATGAATTCTGAGATGGATTTCATGTATTCTAACAAGGTTTGGAACCTAGTTGATGCACCCAAAGGTATTGTACCCATCGGTTGACAGTGGATCTTCAAGAAGAAGATTGGAGTAGATGGAAAGATAGAGACCTATAAAGCAAGGCTAGTGGCTAAGGGGTATCATCAAAGGTAATGTATTAACTATGACGAAACCTTCTCTCCCGTAGCTATGCTAAAATCTATTTGAATTCCATTGGTTATTGCAGCACACTATGATTATAAGATCTGACAGATGGACATGAAAATCACATTCCTCAATGGCAACCTCGAGGAGGAGGTGTATATGATATAACCTGAGTGATTCGTGTCTAAGGATTGCCCAAATAAAGTGTGTAGATTGCTTATGGCCATTTACAAACTAAAGCAAGCTTCCCGAAGTCGAAACATAAGATTTGATGAGGCAATCAGATCTTATGACTTCGTTAAGAATGAAGATGAGCCTTGTGTGTACAGGAAGGTAAGTGGGAGCACTATCATCTTCTTGGTGTTATATATTGATGATATCTTGATTATTGGGAATGATGTAGGAATGTTATCCATAGTAAAAACTTGGTTATCTAGACACTTCTCCATGAAAGACTTAGGGGAAGCATCATATATCTTGGGGATTCAGATCTATAGAGATATATCTAAGAGGATGCTTGGCTTGTCTCAATCCAGGTACATAGACACCATTGTCAAAATGTTTAGCATGAAAAATTTCAAAAGATGTCTCATACCGATGAAATATGGGATATCGCTTTCTAGGAGTATGTCCTCAAAGACTCCTGAAAAAAGGGTAAACATGGATAAGATATCCTATGCCTCAGCGATAGGGTCTATCATGTATGTCATGCTATGTACCAGGCCTGATATAGTGCATGCTCTGAGTATCACGAGCAGATATCAAGTGGATCCAAGCTTGGAGCACTAGAAAGCAGTAAAGTGTATCCTTAAATACTTGAGAAGGACTAAGGATATTTTACTAGTATATGAAGGTAGTAGCCTTAGGGTTGAAGGCTACACGAACTTGAGTTTCCAATCCAATGTCAATGATAGCAAGTCGAATTCGGGGTATATGTACACCCTGAATGGAGGAGCAGTGTGCTGAAGAGTTCCAAGCAAGATACTACTACTGACTCGACCATAGAGGCGGAGTATATTGCTACAATAGAGGTAGCAAAGGAGTGAGTCTAGATGAAGAAGTTCATCATGATCTAGGAGTCGTACCATGTAGCAAGGAGTTTATTCCTTTATATTGTAACAATAATGAGGCGATTGCTTAAGTGAAGGAACTCAGGTCTTATCAAAAGTGTTCTGAGGAGGTTCCACCTGATCATAGAGATCATACCCTGAGTGTTAGGATCGAGAGCACTAAGAGGGGGGGGTGAATTAGTGCAGCGGAAATCTTTCAGCGATATCACTGGTGGAATTCTTTGACTAGTTTTACGCAGTTTGCAGTTTGCGTCTAAAAGCAGATTGCGTCTAAGCACAGTTTGCGTCTAAGCGCAGTTTGCGTCTAAACTCAGTTTACGTCTAAAACGCAGTTTTATGTCTAAACGCAGTTTTACGTCTAAACGCAGTTTACGTCTAAAACGCAGTTTTACGTCTAAACGCAGTTTGCGTCTAAACACAGTTTTACGTCTAAACTCAGTTTACGTCTAAAACGCAGTTTTATGTCTAAACGCAGTTTTACGTCTAAACGCAGTTTACGTCTAAAACGCAGTTTTACGTCTAAACGCAGTTTACGTCTAAAACACAATCATACAGATAGACGCAGTTTGCGTCTAAACACAGTTTACGTCTAAAACG
>LVTN01000934.1:44719-62386 GCA_001649415.1 Musa itinerans | reverse complement strand
TAAAGGGGGAAGGGGGGAAGCCCCCCCCCCCCCCACTTCAGATGAATTATATGCATCTCTCAAGCGTCAGGCCAAGGCCCGGACATTTGGTGACTTAAGTCTACTTTGAGTCAACGGGAGGAGTCTTTTAGGAACCTTTTGGCAAGAGGAGGGCAGTGGAGAATGTTCATTGCAATGCTATATATATCGTAAGGTGAAGTGAAATGGAGGACAAAGCAATATATGCATGCATGGGGTGGAGCCTCTCGGCTTCGCCTTTTGCCCAAATTGCGCCATTATTGAGGCACTTTCCACCTTGTTCAGACGGCTGCTTCTGTGGGCATCATACTTCCTTCACAACAGAACATTACCTTAAAAGATGGGACGTCCATGCAACCTAACCTTCACAATGGGACAGTGGCCCTGACAGCTGCTACCGCGCTCACTTCCTTCAGTCATCTCCTTCTCGCAACCCATGCAAGCTTTCACTTCCGTTAAATCAGAGGGTCCCCGAGTAGGGCACAATGCCCTGCTACAGAGTCAACAGGTCCCTACCGAGATCCTTATCCTCCGTTAATCTGCTTCTCTGCAGTGCATGTGCAGCAGGTTTGATGAGAGGACTATGTCGCTCATGTGACGGCGTTCGGTGGCTTCAGACCGCCTGGATACCCTGGACATTCCGGGAGGGCCCGTGTCAGCGAATCCCTCGTGCAGTTGCGAGACAAAGCTTGGTGATGATGCTTGCTGTGGAGGGGCGCGCATCAGGCACTGAACCTAGACGACGAAGGTCCCTAAAAGCTGAAGTTTTCTTGCGTGATGGCCTGAAGGAGAGGACCACCTGTGGGTCGACGTCGTCATCATTTCGCAGACGACAAGCCGATGGCGACCAAACGATTCTGCTGCTAATGACCCATAATCTGTTCCATGATTGATTGATTGATTTAGTTCCACTTGGGTATATACTTCTTACAGGGCACACAGATAATTAACTGTCAGCTTGCAAGAAACTACAGCCTTCAGGCAGTACGTACATCATTATCCGCTACTGACTTGGTAGCAAGACATGCATGCACCTCAAAGGCACGTTACAGGTCATGCAGGTGGGTTTCTTGGAATCAGAGACTGTTAGCACCGGTGAAAGTTTCCAATGGGAGACATGAAGATCCCATGCAAGGGGTGCAGAATTGGTGGAACTACATCTCGCCTAAATTTCTTTGAATTGCGATAGAAAAATGATAGACATGATAGACACCTTCTTGACATGTAATTGACACATCTTGACTGGATGACACTATGATATTATGTAATTGACACTCTGGTATTATATAATTAATATTTTATCATTACATAATCGAGACTCCTTTTCACATCTTTATGCTACATGACTTTCTAACTCCTTTTCACATCATGAACTTTTCAACACCACATCTTCATTATTTCAATATCACATGGTTGATATGGTACTATCTCTCAAACTCTACCAATAACGTTAGATTATTATATATTTCTTAAGGTCAATGCGATATATTTCTATTAGGATCGAGAGAAGCACATAATTAATTATCCTTAACATTAATATATATGTCTGAGTATAACAATCCTAAAACTATATTATAAAAAGCCAACACAAGTGTGTTCCTCGATGCACTAAAAAATTCATAAGTTCTTTGTGCATTCGATTTTACAAGACTAAATACTCTAATGACGGACACCTTATTTCCTAAATATTAAAGGGAGTACTCTCGATGTAGTTTTATATAGTTCAAATTTTGAAAGCATCCAAGGGGATTCAATATTTCATGATGTTAACAAGAAATAGACGCAAAATAAGACTTCAGTTGATTCCAAATCGACATCGTGTTCGGATAACCAGAATTTGTATAAACAAATTGATTGCAATGCATACGGATCACCTAATTCATGACCTCATCGAATCATGATTCTAACACACACACACACTCTCTCTCTAAGATTTATATTCACAGCCACAACTCCAATACATGCATGCAACCTAAAAGTCAAAAAAAAAATCTCTCCTCTAGTAGTCTTCGACATTAAGTGTGAGAGGAATTTATTGGCACGCAGATTAAGCATCCGATTCTTGGAACAAGTAGCTTTCCGAGCTTAATAACGTCACCTTAACTACAGTAGAGTGAAAGGTTAAGGGAGAACTACAACACATGGACGTGGGCCAATTTGCATTTAGTCCGGGTGGAGTCTTTTTCTCTTTGTTTCTTGTCGGTAGAGACGTACGTGCAAAGTAAAGAAACCCCAACGAGCTCCCGTGCCACAAGTTTACTCGGATCCATTAACTCTCTTCAATATGGGCAACTGCATGCATGCATTGCTATTCCTTTTAAGCCAGTCATTTTCTTCAGCGCTTCACCGGTGCTGAAGATGACTCCCTCTTGCTTTTTCCAATCAGTCTCCGTACGTGTTCTAGAAAGAGTACTATCAGAAAGTATAAGAGAAAACAATTACGAACATGCGTTCTTTTCATTGACAGGGGAGACATGAAGATGCCTCCTGCACCCTTTATGTGATTTCTATGCTTCCTCCTTATCCATTAGATACAAGAGTGATAAAGACGATGCTAACCACAATGCTCGACATTTCGAACACCTCTCACGTTCGAGGAATGCTCGATCATTTCGTAAAATCGTTCGAGTAAATTCTCACTAAGTTTGGCGATCACTACAACTAAAGGCTTTAGTTTTTCTAGCATTTCTCGCTTCGGCATCAGAGACCTAATTTTGTAGAACATCCATTCGAACTCACTCACTGCCCGACATGATGTCCAACTCATGGTACAATCAGTTACGAGCAACCCAATGTCGACGCATCGGACAACCAAAGTTACGGGTAACAAAAAGTAAAAATGATAATTCATGTCGATACATGGTCTAGTATGGAAGGTCAAGATGCATGTGTAACAACATGTCGGAAATGATATTGATGGAACATATGAGACGGATTTCTGTAGCAGAAAACTAGGATTGAGAAAGCTTGATGCAACCTACCCGAAGGGATCCTGGGTATCTAGTCGTCTTCGGTGACCACCTTGGAGGCACAAGTGAGATTTTTCTTCAAGGACAATGAATTAGTGATGGCTAAGTATTGCTTTCGACACACTTGCTGGGGCTGATATAACAGGTGATGTTTCATTTCATGGCTTGTCTTTGCTTTCATGAATAGCTGCATCTCTCTCTACTAAATATATCTTTTTTTTTATTATTAAATGATATCGATGTCACATATCCATTTAACACTGTAGAGTCAATCAAAAAAATTATTGATGTGGTCTAATGATGCTAGAAAGGATGTCGACATCTCATCGTCATCCTCATACATATGGGCTACATCTCACTACCTTGTGGAGACTCATCACCATGTAATCGATATCTCACTGTCATATAACAACACCTCATCACTATACGATCAATACCTCACCATCATATGACCAATATTGTTTCGTGGTATGGTTGACAATGTCACCCTTTGAATACTATAGCCTTGTTTATAATTATATCATATTCTCCAAATTTAGTATAATACAACTGTACGACACATAATCATTCTCAGTATTAAATCACGATCTTAAGTGCAATGATCATAAATATTATTATAAAAAAGATTCATCAGGTACGTTTCCTGGATAAAACTCTTTTTAGTATATTTTACTCTTATAGACTCGATATATCTAGCTAAAACCACTAATTTAAAAGCGAACATAAGTTTTGAGAGAGTTTGTGGAGCACATCATCGATGTAGCTTTGCATGGTTTGGCACAACACCAATAGGAATGTCTCAGAACCTCTCAATCAAACACCACATTACGTTGAAACCAACGTAGAATAACGTCTCAATTGGCTCCAAATTAGTCTCATGGTTGGACATACAGTTTATACTTTTAACATCTATCAAAATGAATATTAAACCGGTCTTTAAATTCTTATTTTTCCAAGGAAGGTAATTTGGTTATGAAATCATAATAAGCATAATTTTATACCCCTTTGTGGAGGTGGTGTGGAGATTCTGCTTGTTTCTGGGGGCACTTATATCCTTCTATTCAGCGATATAGAGGGAGCAACAATTTGGTCCACTAAATCATTGATTTTCTTCGGTTTCAAGCGTCTTTTATATGTTTGAAAGACCACTATCATCGTCATCAAGGCCGTCCAATTGATAGTCCTTTTGTTGGGCTCCATGACAACAACAAATCAAATCAAATCACAGTCGTTGAAAAATAATCTAGCAGGTTTTTCAACTTTTCCAAACACCAACTCAGTAGCCTCGACGAGGATTTAAAATTCTTGTACGACATCCATATCGGCACCTCATCGGATTGGTACCACGTACATGTCCTCCGACATATGAACTCATAGGAATCAATAAATACCGATGAATGAGTAACATCGACTTCTAAATTTTTTATATTTATACACCTATCTTATCCTTTTTCTTTAATCATCTTATCACAGATCAAACATGCTTTTGCACTACCACATGTGATTATACACCTGAAGAATGTATCAAATAGGCTGTATTTTGTTGATGAAATGGTTTCATGCATTGTTTAATGCTGCGGTCAATTGGCTATGCTTGCAAGTTACATCAATCTAAACCTGCTGGAAACAGAAAGGATTAGAGCTGTAGAAACAATTTGCCCTTTTTTTATGGACCTAAACAAGATTAATCACGGATTAATCATTGTTTAGTGAAGAATCAGGCATAGTCACATGGCATGGATCATGCAATGTGTACCCTTCTAATCATTGACACAAACTAAATTAAAATGCCAACACACAGTGCTTTATTTTTCTTGGTGCCCACCATACCCCCATTCATGACTTTGGTAGATATCCTTTCTTTCTTCTTTTTGAAGAAAGCTTTTGGGAGTTTTCAGTATCAGTGTCTAAAGATTCATGACAAGTTCACCACTAGATGTTGCTTCATTTCTCTTCTCTAACATGTAGTCACTGATTCTCTACAACAAATAAAAGACTGATACTTGCATGATGAGCAAACAGGACTTTGTTCTTTTGTGTCCAATGATGGAGCTTTCCATGGTGATCATCATGGATCTTGTGGGAATCAGGAGGGGAATTCAAACAAAATATTTCAACAGAACTGTCTCCCTTCCCATAGATGTTGGGGGGGGTGTCTCTGTGTTACCTGCTTGCAGTGAGCATGGCTTGCTTCGCACCCAATCTAAGGGCAGAGAATTCGTGGCAATTTCTCTCTCTTGACCTCACGTCTGTTGGCTTGTTTCTTGCACTGGTTTGGGTGTGGAGTAATTAGGTTCCAAAGCTCTCGGTGCCTCTCATGTTGACATCAGAGTCACTACCCCCACCATGGTAACAGTAGACTTCAATACTAAGAATGTGATGAGCTACAAGCAACTCGGATAATGAAACCTCTCTTCTTCTTCTTCCCACTAGATAAAGAAGAGGAAAAAGGTGGGGAAGGGACCTCAAATGAGTCCCAACCACTTGATTGTGACCTTCCTTTCTCACACACATTTTTAAGCTCAGCCTCCCTCTTGTTTCCAACTCCTCCACTGCAACTACGATTTCTCAGCCATTTCCTGATTCAATAGACGACTGTATACTCGCTGCAATTGGGAGAGTTTGTCTCTGAGGAGTTCCTGGGTGCGTCACCTTCGGCTCTCCTGAGAAATGGGAGGCCACTCCTGCTGCTACAAGCAGAAGCTAAGGAAAGGCCTCTGGTCTCCTGAGGAAGATGAGAAGCTCATAAAGCACATTGCCAAGTATGGTCATGGGTGTTGGAGCTCTGTCCCTAAACAAGCAGGTACGGTACCGGTCAATTCGGCCTCCCCGAGTGCTGAAATGATGGTGATCATCATCTCTCACTCGCATCAAATTTCAGGTCTTCAAAGGTGTGGAAAGAGTTGCAGGTTGAGGTGGATCAACTACCTCAGGCCTGACCTCAAGAGAGGCACATTCTCACAGCAGGAAGAAGACCTCATAATCGAACTCCATGCCGTCCTCGGGAACAGGTAGAAGCCCCTTCGCCTTCTCCCGGTCTGAGCTCCTCTGATGCCTCTTTTCTGGTTGCCGATTGACACCATCAGGTGGTCGAAGATTGCAGCGCACTTGCCGGGAAGGACGGACAACGAGATCAAGAACCTCTGGAACTCCTGCATCAAGAAGAAGCTGAGACAGAGAGGCATTGACCCCAACACCCACAAGCCGCTCGCCGAGGTGGAAGGCGGCGACGAAAAGGTCCCCAGCAACGGTGAAAAGAATTCTAGCTCCAGCGACCTCCGATTCCCTGCCAGTCCGGCGAATGCTAAGCTCGCCGCAAAAGAGCTGACTCCTTCGACGTCGGCGGTGGATAAGCACTTGGACGAGAGCACGACCCCAAAGGGTTCGTCGACGCCAACCAAAGAATTGTTACTGGACCAGCTTCTCGCGAACCATGAGAGCACATTGTCGTGCCGCTCCTCCATCTCCATGGGCTGTTTCCCCCTTCCGCAATTAAGCCGTGCTCCTGACTTCTGCGGCAATTCCGCAACTCTGGCCGCTCTACCGATCAGCTCGAATCCACTCCTCTGGCTCAATCAGACTGCAACGCAGTACGACGTGAATCCTGAGCTGAACTGCAATATCGCGACATCCACCGACGCGCCATCACTCTCAACCACAATTCTCTCGACTTCAATGGTTCTCCCACCCAGCTGCGCCGGAGACGACACCATCTCGAACTGGTATGCTGGTAACTGTGACCGCAGTCGTCGGAGCATGGTAAACGACGGCGCCAGCATGGCGCTACAGAGCAGCTGCTCCTTTGACAGCGGCATCTCCGCCTGGTCGGACCTGACACCGGACAAAGATGTGCAAGTCCATCTCGGGGAAGATAACCAGGACCTCAAATGGTCAGAGTACCTTCACGGCGCATTCCCGGCGACAGCAGCCACGCAAGCCCAGTGCCAACCTCCGTATCTCGACGTCAAGAGAGGCGGCCAATTCGCTATGAATGGTTTGAGCACTTGGCACCAGAGCCCGCAATTACAGCAGCAGTCACATGCCTCAGATATATATGCCAAGGATTTCCATTCTGTGTCCATGGGATTCGAGCAAATATAGATCGCAGACAAGAAGAAACACAAGAATTACGCTCTTCGACAGAAATCTCAATCTGTAAAGCTTGAGCAATAAATTCTCCAAACTCATACAGGTGTGCGGGCCGTATACATTTTTCTCAGTGATATATGTAGGACTGATGATATAGGGAATTATTTGTCAGCTGTTCATCCTTGTATATCTTGTGCAGAGTGTCACGCCAAGTGTAGACCAAAAACTGTACTAGTTTGAGCCTTGCCTTTTCACCTTATTCTGCTATATATTTGCTTTCAAGTTTTTGCCTCAAATTAACGCAGTCATGAAATGAAGCCAGCAGCTCTCAGAGATGCAAGTCAACATGGACATCCACGAAAGCTTCCGCATACTGCATATGCCCCTGAAGACACGATTTTTTGCTGTCAATTCTTTGATTATTCATATGATAGCTACCACACCTTTTATATTCCGGAGGGGGTGATGAAACTGATGTGAGTAAGAAAGCAAATCATCCAAAACAACAATAAGGATATCAACACAGTTAAATCCGACCCGAGGAAGGAGATGATCTTGACCGTAAGGCATGTCACCCAGCCATCTTTACCTCGCGGCACCATCTCGAAAGGTCAGCAAAACCGAAGATCTGCGAATCGAGGGATGCCATGAAACACATGTGGTGGTGCTGTGTGATGGCACGGAGAATTTGGTAGGGATGGTGACTTGGACTCATCGTCGAGGGTTGAAAACCTCGAATATTGCTCGACCTTTCCCTATGTTGGTAGGGGGCCATCATCTGGCACTTATCTGTGAGTGGGACTAGCTTTAGCGCGACTCATCCCCAATGCTGATCACTTCGTTGTAGGGATGGGAAAAAGCATGGATACCTTTCTTTTTCTCTCTCACTTTTTTTTTTGTCATGTATGCACTCTTTCTCTCTCTCTCTCTAGTCACATGAGGAAGAGACTGAATATAAGAAAGCGGAATGATTGATCTACTATTCCTTTCCTTTCCTTTTCTTAGGACCAGAATCCCATCGTCAATCCCTTACATGGTACCATGATGTGGATAGTAGAGCACGTATAAGAAGGTTCCCCTGTCGTATCTCGCTTTTGAGTATAATGCTACATGGAGGAGAAGAAACCTGTGCATCGATTCCGATCATTAGCAGACAAAAGGATTCAATAATGGCGTTAGCCGTTCACATACGACAGTCACGTAAGAATGACTGGTCACTGGCGCAAACACAGCATGATTGTGAGGATGAGGATGACTCACCGTCGAGCGAGCAGACAATTCCTGTAGCATGGATGGCAATGTCCCACGTCCATCTTTTCATCTCCTTATCCGCTACAGATTCCTGTGGGCTCGCTGGAAACCCATTCGATGCACCAGTTTGACGCTTCTGCACACTTCCATCAGTCTTGTTGAGCTGTCACAGGAGCTGCTGCTGCAGAAGGAAAAATGGAGGGATGGACGGAGCGGAGGAGCGGCTTGATTGTCTACCATTTCCATCACATACTTCGAACGCTTCCTGCGTTCGGTAAATGCGCCGTCTTCTTCCCGGGCCCCACGTGGTGGGGCCTCATTGCTTTAACAAATCAGCGACAGGTTAGTGATGCTCTTGCATTAGATTTAGGGTTGTGACGTAGGCGGCCCAAGAACAGGCCCACACGAGCTTAATTCTACGTGGCGGCGGGTCGTTGGTTTGATCCGTAGCCCGATTTGAGACATTGGGCTTGACCTGACTTGGATTTTAATCACGGTGTAGTCCCATTTCATGTCCGATTCCGATTCCGAATCCAACAAACGATCGAACACGTTGCGTGCATGAAAAATGATTAATATCTCCAAGTTCTTCCGTGTGTTTTGGGATTCTGTTTGATTACCATTCGAAATCTAGTTTGATTCATTATCATATGATTGTTATTAACAATCATATTTTTACTATGGACATTCTTCTTACTTCACAAAATCATCTAATAAAATAATTAAAAAATATTACGTACAACTCTTTAAGTACCCTGTTTTCATATAATCCATTTCATCGGTCGGTCGGTCAATGAGCATTCCGTACGATCTTCTCTAGCGATTAGGAGTAAAAAAAGAAGAATAATAGAGGGAAAAAAAGGAAAGAAAAAGGTGGTAGGGAAGGAGTTCAAAATTTTTTTTGGAATTAAGTGATAAGTTAAGGATATTTATACCCATTTATATTTATATAGGGTGCATTAGGAATATTAAAAGTTCTAAAAAGAAGTTTACTATTTAGAGCCCTTTTATTATTTATAATCTCTAAAAATTAATATAATAATATTTTTATTATTTATAACTCTTCTAATTTTAATTTTTTCCCTTTTCTTTTTCTTCCTCTAGTCTTTATGATCACTTGTCTATACACCTTGTCACTACTACTACTTGTCTTTGAGGTCCCAGATTCGAATGGTACAATTGAAATATTCAAGACAATAGAAAATGACTATTATAGGAGAGATCAGAGATACCATTCTTATGTTCGGACAACTTGATAAAAAGGGAGAAATCAATGATGAACCATATGAGGGAGTCTTATTATCGAAGGAAGAGATAAGGAGAGGACCGTAGAAAGAGAACTTGATAGTGGCAATGATATGACCGTGTGGAGTCTTATTACAGAAGGAAGAGACAAGGAGGGAAGGAGAACTTAGAAATAGAAAATGTGAGTATTTTAGTTCATTTGAAAGAATTAATTTAAAAAATATTTAAAAATAAAAAAATATAAATATTTAGAGAGGAGTTATAAATAGGAAACTCCACTTTCTAAAGTGGGATCATAAATATGAAAGAGAATTTTCCCAATATAAATCTTCTCTCCTAATCCATTTCAATCAATATCAAACTTAATATCAAACGTGAGACATGCGGTTTCCTATGTATGTACGTCAATATTCTCAACGCCGCCAAATCAATCGTCGACTCTAAAGACAGATCAATCTCACCATATCGCACCGTTCCATGGAGTCTGAAGGCGGAGACGACGATAAGAGAGACGTGGCGAAACGAGAGAAGAATGCGAAGAGTCGCCAGGCGGCGGAGTGCCGGGTCCTGGTTCGGCAGCCGGGCAGGTCTAGTCCGATCAGCTTGAACTTGGATGAGTTGAGGGCGTGTCATGAACTCAGGCTCGAGTTGCCGTTCGAGGATCTGACGGTGGCGCTTCCACCAGGGTTCTCGGACATGCAGGTGAACACTGTGGCCGGCAACTCCCCCCTCGTCGACTGGAAGATCAACAGCCCAGGTATGAACCCTACTCGCATGGATCGAAGAAGAACACAATTGATCTGATAGTAACCGTGTGCACAACGCGGAACAGAGGAAGACCCCGAGAAGATGAAGGAGAGGATCAAAGTATGGGTTCAAGCGGTGGCGCTCTCCTACGCCTGCCATCATCGCAGCAAATAGCTTCTTCTCTTGCACGCGAGAGCAAGATGTCTTCTTCTCAAGATAACAAGTCTGTAGGAAACAATGATTGTAGGTCTTAACAATAGCGATCGTTTAAATCAATGTAATTATTCTCCGGAGGAATGCATGCAAAATTTGACAGGGAAATTGGTGTGTGTTCTAAGATCCAATCTAACGCATATTTATATCACTTGGTGGTGTAGTCCTTGTTATTCTTCTTCTTCTTCTTCTATGCTGGCTGGCGATGACATTGTGTGAAAATTGGTGGATGAATTAGGAATGAAATAGAAGAAATAATTCATTGTCTTCCCCTGAAGACGATGTGATGGCAGGTGTTATCGCAGGGGTATGCGCAGTCTACAGCATTTACTTTGCTCCGATCGAAGAACCAGTCGCCAACATCCGTTGCTATTCTCTGCATTGCCAACACTTGTGTTATTTTAGATTCTCATTAATGTACACTAGAAAAAAACAGAGTTTACTGACTTTGATTACAGAGAGAAAGCAGAAGAGAATGGCAAACTAATAAAGATTAACTGGAAGCACATCCCAAAATAATTAGTCCAGGGAAACATATTGTACCATCCTGATCCCACAGGAACATGGCCAACAACAAATTGTGTCCTATATTCCCCAGTCAAACATGGTTTTCCAGATTTTGTTCTTGTGGCAAGAAGACAAAAATTCTTTTTTTCTTCTTTTGTACCCTAAACAATATAATCCGATTGGTTTTGGCTCTTAGCTTCCGAACATATTTCATTTGTTTCTTGACTGTTTGAGTTAGATGGACTATTAAGATAGGAAGAATTTTTGAAGCCTATCTACATGAACAAGTGAAATTTTGAAGACATGTATACAAAGATAAAGTCCAAATGAGAATTTTATATGGAACACATCTTAGTATCTAAAGCAATTGATTGATTGAAAAGAAAAAAAGAAAGATTGGTGAAGATTACGGGTTGTGGAGTAAAACCTTGAGCAATTTTTAGAAGTCTGATTACATATGTTTAATATAGGAGGCTAAGATTTATGACTTTAGCTGTCACCAAACTTTTATTGCATAGTGGACCAGCTACAGGAGATGAATCAAATGAAAAAAAGAAATTCTAGCTTTAGTTCATCTGTCTTAACAGTTGATCTTACTGGGAAAGCGAAAAGGCTTCAGGCCTTTGTTGTTATTCCTCTAATATTTTCTTTGGTATGTCATCTTATTGAGCATGAATCTATATCCATGAGGTGGCATATCTTGTCAAACAACATTTAATATACATAACTGGAGTTATTAGTAACTTTCTCAAATATATTTGCATGTGAGTTACTTGCACTGAACAAGAGCAGTTTGATGAACCATACCTTATACCCGAGTTGTGGAGAATTATTCGCGAACCATGTGTCCTGCCTCTCACTTTGACAATGAGCAAAACATGAATTTATAAACAACCCATTTTTCCTGGACAGGGAGAGGCCTCTGACTGCACTAAGCATTTGGTTTCTAAACCCTGCATGTTTGGAAGATCCATATGCATGAATTATAATTTGCTGAATCTCATGCATCTGTTATCAAGAGAAAGTAAGAAGACAGTAAGGAAAACCTAGCAAAAACTGGAGTTGATATCCATTGCAATTTGCATGGTTCATTTTGCATCCTCCCCAGTAATCATGAGGATCAGCTGTTTTGGGAGCTAAGCTTTGTTGCAACTGAAAATCCAGTAAACAGCATTTGTCACAAACAAAACTGGTAGCTTGATGCACTAAAAAGCTCACTATGTGGAGATTGGCATAGATCTATGAACACAATCCAAGGTTTTTCATGTTAAAAAATAAGTGAAACAACTTAAACATCCTCGAGATGTAGTATATACCTGCCATACATCATATGCTGTGTTAACCAAAAATAGCGGAGTCCGGATATTATCAATCACATTCTGTGGGAAGAAGCACTGCAGAGGAAGGTCAAGAAAGCTTGAGCATAGGAAATTGGTACCCATTATCTTTGTCATATACCTCTGTGTCACAAGAAACATTACCGATGTCGCATCCATGCGGGAAGTACATGTCCTTGGCAAGTTCCTCCAGGCACCCTTGAATTGACAGATTCTTATGATAAGAATGGTAACACATCCATGATTAAAACAAGCAAAAAATTACAAGGGAAACAATCATCTTTTAAGTGCAATCCTCATGCATCATAGTTGCATCAATAAATTTAAATAACTAGATTTATTTAACATGAGATGGTCCCAGAAATGCAGAGGAAGTGATCATTTACCTGCAAGCTTACTACACCTCCGAAGAAGGATCTCATGGTGTGACCACCAGCTACATCAACACTACATTGTTTACATAAATCATATGTAAACACACTATGATGATTTAGCAAAAAATTATGTTTACAAAAGAAATATCAAGCTTATTCAGATATAGTAAATATCATTATTAAGTTGACAAACATTGAGTCTTACACATCAAGAAACATGCCAGCATCAGCAAGGCACTTGACTTTTCTATTTCTTGGAAATAATGCTCGAAATTCATCACAGTGTTGTATGGTCGCCAGACCACCAGCAGAACATCCAGAAAGGAGAGCCTGGAAATATAGTAAGCATTAAAATTATAAACATGTGCAACGGTATGTTAGATTAGTACAAAAGAAACCTGGTTGGCATAATGCATTCCATTTGACATCAGTTCTTCCATAGCAGCCAACCAAATACGCTGCCCTCGAAAATAAAGGCCTGCAGCCTAAAATATCAAATAGACATATTTTAAACACCACAGCAACAGCCAAAACCTTTACCTAGAGCTTAGCTATAATTTTCATATTTGTTGCAAAATTAGATGCACTTCAAAAACATGACACCAGATCCTGCATAAGATGGGGTCTACCTTCTTGATCTTAAATAGATCGTTGCATTATGATGTCCCATGATAAAGACAACTAAGAAACTCTATGTACAACAGAGTCGAGGGTAATTTTAGTCCATCATATTCTAAATACCAAGAAACTGAACTCCTCAAAAGGAAACGGAGGGGAAAAGGAACTGAGGCCCACCTTGTAAGCATTATTTAGATGTGTAATTTATCTTTCTGGTATTTTCTTTTGCTCCCAAAACTTTTGAGCATAATATTATTGTATACACACTAAAATCCTTAGGTTACAAATCCATCGGGATGGACATCTGGTCTGGTTCTTATCTACATAATGAGAGAACCTGCAAACTGATAATGCATGTATCCTATGCCTGAGATAACAATTGTAGCCATGATGACTCAAGGCAATCAGATCACTATTTTTTTGTCAATAATCTAGTGGAAGAGGCATTAAACCAACCTTGTTATATCCTTCACCTAGAAATGATGCACCATCACAATAACGAATCTTGACTCTGTTCCAGTTATAGAAATCTGCAAGAGGTGGAATTTTATATGTTGAGTAAATTATGGAACATGCTCGTTCTGTAAAGATGAATATACCAAAATGCTAAACTGTCTATTTATGAAAATATAAGTGCTGGTTTGAGGAAAACCAGGATTTTCATCAGGTTTGTCACTGAGTATTCCAGTAAATTGTAACTGCTTCTCCATGAAGTAGGATGAACCATGGTGACTTCTCTTTCGGTAAACACATGATTTGATGTCATTGCACCAGCCTCCTCCCTGAGTTGTATCAAGTTTGAATCACATCAGTAGCAATATTGGACAGAAGTGTGATGTTGCATAGACCACAACTAATATGTTAAGTTCTGAATTATTTTATGTATCAATAATTCCCAATAATATGTTACAATACCAGATTTTCTGAAGTAAATTCAGAATTAATAATTTCCAATTTGTAGATTTGGCTAATCACCTCTAAATTGACAACCCAACTATTCGCTCCAGATCCATAGCCACGATGCAAGTGGTAACCAGGTAAGCTCCCATCCAAACATACTGGATTCATGAAGATCAAAATGACTAATCAGTTTCCCTTCAAATAACTTGATGGTATTAATAGATCTCATTATAAAATGCATAGATGTTTAAAGCAATTCATATGTTTTTGGATTGTTCTCTTAACCAAAACCATAAAAAAGGATATTGTTGTAGGATGATAATGGCTGTTTTGGTCGATAAGTTTATTTAACAAAAACTTAAGAACTAAGTAATAAATAAGTGGAGAAGAAAAATGCCTTCCATTTACAAGGTGATAAGGGGATTCGGAGTTGCAAAATTATTGTGAAACTAAAATTGATGAGTCAAGTTATGACTCTCTAAGAGAGGTGATTCAACAAAACTTAAGATAACAAATGGTCCTCAGCCAGGAGTATCAGCTGCCAAGACTATGTATTTGTTAAGGTAAGAAGAGTTACTTATGGTCCTCAGTCAACTGGAAAAGGCATGTTATAAAGTTACTTTAGATGTAAGATGGTCGACATAAATCAGATGAGTTTCTTTATATAATTATGAGTTTGATCCATTATGATGAACCAATTCCTAATGTCAGAATAATGGAAGGACAAACAACATAGTAGAAACAGGGATGCTGCAATAAATGACCGGTATTATGAGAAATTACAGTTTTTAATGGATGACAAACGTAATGATCCCCAGAACATTAAGGGCATTCAAATGGATCCACAAATATGGATCTCTTGGATACAAACTAAAAGTTTTCTTGCTGCACATCACCATTCACCAGGCTCTCTTTTTATTTAGATCTGAAAAGAGAAATCATGTTATTGAAAGTGTCCAAATAGATGGAAGATTCTTCCTCCAGTAATCTCACCCCTCTATCTTTCATTTAGGAAAGCATAAAAAAGAAAAAGAGGGACAAAAAGATATGCAAAGCTGTAATGTGCAATCATTATATTGACTCATAAAAGAAAATGAAATGAGTTGCAGAGGAAAGCAGACATAACCAAAATGGCTTTTTTGGAGATTCAACATGGACAGTAAGTCCAATCAAACATACAACAAACAATGATGAAGGAGATGGGTGATCATCCCATAAACAATACCACAGCTTGCATCGCACTGGTTTCCAGCTCTGAGATGAGAAGATAACCGCAGAAACCCAAACAGTGTGCAGAGATCAGACAATGCAAGAAACAGGAGGAATGCGGAGAGGAGATAGGTATTACCAGCACCCTTAGCTGCCGCAGATTGGATGAGGGTCAGACCCACAAGCAGAGGGGGACTGCCGCCCCCAGCCCCATAGTAGGCAGCCTCCAACTCGGTCGCATTCCAGTACTCGCTCCCATGAGCCCATCTTGCCAGGAAAAGCAAACCAGCAAACCAGAAAACCCTCATAGGCTCCCTCCTCCTCCTCTTCCTCCTGCCCTTTCCTCGCAGAAGAAGAGAGAGGGGAGACAGATTGCCGCAGCAGATCTGGAACAGCAGCACAGTGAAGTCCCCTGCTGCGGCCAAAAGGCATATATAGAGGAGAAAGTTTCATGTGCAAACAAGAAAGATAGCTGTGGACTTAATTACCAGCGGAGTAAACCGAGTGATTCCGCACTGAGACGAGAGCTTAACGACAAGTGCTTTGGTTTAACGAGCTGAGTTGGAGGCTTTTGTTCCTTCTCTTCAGTAAGCAAAAGGAAACTTCGCTTCCGCTTCTGTGCTGCCAAGCAAATGCAAATGCTTTATAGGATTCCTTCCACTCTCGGCTCCTTACCTTTAGCTTGTGACTCAGTTTGATTGGGTTCAAAGAGAGAAAGAACTGCGGATTTCTTGCGATTTCATTGAACTGTTTCCATTTACCATTCCGCAAGGATACGAGATCTGCTGTAAGGACTGACCAAGTCAACCCAACGCACCATGAAAAGCTAAAAAAGCAGCTGCCATGATCTGTGAGATGATGCTCGTTCGAGAGAATCTGTACTCTTCGAATTTACTAACAACAAGAATCAAAGACGACCACATGACTAGAAATTAGCTGACTGGGTATTAGTAGGCCAGGAAAAGATGGATTCCAGTGGTGTATCATGAAACCAGCGTGAGTAACGTGAACCTCTTTGCAGTAACCAGTCTGTGGTGCATTCAATTCTGCACCGTGAACAGCTCTCTGCAATGCTGCTGCTCTTCTCATAACCATGGTCGGAAGATGGAGCTCTAAAAGGCAAAAGACATTATGTGTTCATCTTTAGCTCCCTCCCATCTCTCGACTCCTCAATCACAGCAATTTGAGAGACTGATAGTTACAGGGAACAGCACATAAAGCGACGCCTTTGCCAGGATAAGGAAGCAGATTGATGCTCCAAAGTACAGCGATGATGGAGGCCAGAAGGCTACAGAGATCACATCATATGGGTTGGCTGCACACACTGACAGTGATGTGGTGTGGATTCACCGATGAATACGCATTGCATGCATGTTTCTGCAGGATCCATGACCTCTTGTTGGGAGTAAATTATTGTGTGTGTCTGTGTCTCTCTCTCTCTTCCAAGAACGATAATCAATGAATAATCTTGAAGGCAGATGCATGCACATGGAAAGAGGACGACTCTCTCATGTTTGGTTGACTCTTGTCAGGGACAAGGGTCGATTCGGGGTCCATGTTTGTGGCTTCGGCGGACCAAACTGGTGGGTCTGGGATTCCAAGTCGTCTTTATTCCTAGACACATGGCGTGATTGATGTCGCAGGGCTACATCACGGGGAAGCCAACAGGTGGCACCCTATCTCACGATTCAAGTGGCGCGACAACGTATGAGGAATTGGAACGACAAAAGGTAGGTCACAAACTATTGAGTCATTCATGAACACGTAAATTGAATTCATATTATAAGATGGGATTCAAATAACATTAACATTTGTATGAGATAGGTTTTAAATCAGTGATTTATCCCCTTTACCAATTGTGCCGGTTTCGTTGATTATAATATTATATCTATAGGTAATTTTTCGGAAAAAAAACCTTAAGTTTTATTTTTTTCGAATAGTACCCTTATTTCCGAGAGATATATATATATATATATATATATATATATATATCTATATATGTATATGTATATATGTATATGTATATATATATATAAATACAATATGCTAAACTAAAATTTAGAGAGACGACTATAAAATTATTTAATTTGGAAGGTAATATGAAAAAGATAATGAGAAAAAGATATAAAGAGAGAAAAATAATTTGCAAACTACAAATTTTCATTAAAATATGAGAAACATAAACATAAT